>CAUYSK010029535.1:0-12496 GCA_963575035.1 Avahi laniger | reverse complement strand
CTTCAAGGGATGTCATCGATGGTTCTGGATGGGGACTTCAAGGGATGTCATCGATGGTTCTGGATGGGGACTTCAAGGGATGTCATCGATGGTTCTGGATGGGGACTTCAAGGGATGTCATCGATGGTTCTGGATGAAGCCAGCTGTTGTCTCTGGGCCTGCCCTGCTGGGAGGTGTCTCCTAGGAGGACACCCAGGAGATGGTGGCCAGCCATAGTCAGCACCCCCTCCAGCAGGAAGACGCCAGCGAGCCCCAGGGCCTTGTTTCCACTGCTGTGACAGTCTTTGTCTCCGTGACAGTGCGATTACAGAATGGATGCTGGGGAGTTTTGTTGACATTGCTCTCCCAGAGCTGAGTGACAAGGTGGGAGACTGGTCTCCCGGGATCTGTGGGAAAGCAATCTGCTCCGATTCTGGCTGGTCAGCATATAACCCATCAGCACAATCTCTGGGGAGGACCGTCCTCTGGCCAGCACTGACGGGGTATCTTTGGACCTGCATGTGGTCTCAGTGGTCCTCGAGACAGTCTGGCTATTTTCCCTGGGGACTTACCTCTTGACTCAGGCAGCCCTGACGGAGGGCTTAGCCCTGCGTTGTAGAACTGGACCACTTAGAAGAAGTGGTCCTGGTTCCATAATACATACCCCCGACAGCCTTCTCCCTGGTGTCCAAAGTCCCCTGAGCGCCAGTCTCTGGGAAGATAGTAGCCCAAGAGGGAAGTTCCTATAGCAACCGTGGCCACCACAGAAAGGTCACTCCTACCACAGTATCTGGGATTCCCATCAAGAAATGACTCCCCTTAGTTTAAAGCCATTCTTTGTGTCGTCCATGCCTGAAATAGTGGTATCTTCTTGCGGTGTCCATTTCTCCCTATGGCCTCTCACTTGACTATTCCCTAGAATTAAATGAAAGGAGTCTTTTATCGCTAGACTTTTCTAGCAATGCTTAGGATGTGTGAGTAAACAGGGCTGTGAAATCCCTACGGCGAGTTCTCAAGGTTACATACATCATTTAGTCACATGGTGCTATTTGCTCTTTATCTTAAATGCCATAGTTGGGGTAGGGAAGAAAAACTGTTGTCTCCAAATTCCAAGAGCCACTTGGGTTTGGGGTTTATCAGGAGACCAGATTAGAAAGCATTTCAAAGATCTGGGGGAGGTGAGTCAGTTAATAATATAACAGAAAGGAATGGTTAACTGCATGAACAGAAATGCATCTATTTATCAATCTTATCACTTCTCCCTAATGGAACCCACAGAAGGATTTTTTGGGGGCGGGCTGGAAGCAGACCCTAAAAAAAGCCAAATACAAGACAAAAAGCTATAAGGTACTTACAATGAATTATGTGCTAAACTTACCCAGGACTCTAGGACTTCCATGTTATTTAAGGCAAGCTCATGTTTGTGAAACATATTTTCTTAATCTTTTGCTTGCTTTACTCTGCTTGCTACAGATGGTTTTTTGTTTAAACTCAAGCTCCAGTTCTTGTTTTTAAGCTTACCAGTGAATAATTCACTAATGCCATAAAACACCTAGACATTCAACTGTTACTGGTAGAATCCAAGTCTCAATATAAAGGCTATATCTACAGGGTAATAAAAACATTTACATTTGAACCATCTGTGAATGACTTCTGTCCACAAAAGAGAAATTTGAGCTTTTGATACAACACACAGCCCCGGTGGATACCCTACCTGTGATTAACACCCAAATCAAAAGCCCTTCCTACTATTATTTCCAAAAATTGGATCTTTTCTACATTGCTAGGATAATGGGGTGTTGGGGGGGACCCTGGTTGCAAAGAACAGAAACGCCCGGTGAGTCCAGAGTACAGGGAGTGGTGATTAAGGTGCCTGGGGTTAGAGCTGAGACACTGTCAGACAGTGAGGCGGTCCTGGGAGTGGCTGCTGCTGCTCTTCTCACAGTTTCTCTCCTCGATTTGTCTCCTCTTGGGGACCTCACCAGTGCCAGCATGCAGTTTCCTGTCCTCACTCGGGGTGTCAGGTCAGTCTGGTCTTTCCAGACCTTTGTTCAACTGCTGGAGCCCCAGCCATACTACTGCCGAGGCTGACTCGCCTAATCTCTTGACCTTTGTTAGTTTAGAGCCCTGGACGGGAGTGTGCGATTGGTCCAGCAGGCTGATTTGTCCTGAGGCGTGGCCTCATGGTGCAAAGTCAGACCTTCCAACCTACTACCCAGTCAAGAGGGACCATGAGCTGGGCAGCTTTCCTTAGAAAGGGCCGGTGGACCCCAGGCACAGTGACTGACCCCTCTGCTGCAAGGGATGTCTGGGTAATTAGAGGCTCCAGTTAATAAGGCACTGACTGCCGTCTCTCCCAACCTAACAGAAATATCCAGCAGTGCTGTGTCCTTAGGCCAAGGTAACTAGCACCTCTTCATGCTTTTCTGTGTGTCCTACCTCTACCCTGTGGCCTTATCCTGTGACATCTAAATCACACTCCACAAAGAATTCTCTATCCTTTCGCAATTGTTGGTAGACTGGGTGCTTTTTGGTGTCTTGGTTTTTTTTGTTGTTGTTGTTATTTTTAAAGGTCACAGTGTTGTTAAACACTTCTTCTGTCCTGTGTTCTCAGTGATAACAGATGTCCCCAAGGCTTCCGTCAGTGCTTTGCCCAGGGTCAGTGTTCGGTTGTTATCTGTTGATTTGGCGTGAGTTAATGTACTCTTCGGACTTGAGGCATTCCAGTATTTCCCAGCGCTTCATTGTAATTGTTACAGTCACTTAACATATACTTTATATCGAGGGAAGACAGAAGAATAAGCAATATCCTATTGTTGCTACTGTCGTTACTCCCTGTTACTGGAAATTTACTATAGAGCACGTACTATACTAGGAACTTTATCTCATTTCATGTTCAGATACCTCTACAAAGTACATATCGATGTTCCATTTTGCAGAAGAAAACTTATATATATGATTATTAACAACATCAATTCATTAAACAAGTGGTAGAATCAAGTCCTGAGCTCATGTCTGCTTGTCTTTAAAACAGTTAACTGTGACCACAATTCCATGCAGTGTCTCCACATTCTGTATTTATTAATGGTTTTGGTTCAGTCAGGCCTCCTGCATGTACATAGAGGCCTACGTCACCGCGTAGCAGGGACACAAGATGAATGTCCTAGGAGGGGTGCTGAGCCTGGAGGGGTGGCCAAGTTGCTAAGCAGCCCTGGACTGTGGATCTTGGACGGCTCACCTGCACTGCCTGAGCTTTCCACTGCAGACAGCAGAATGTGTAGTATTCACTCCAGATAAAGTTGGGTTTCTTTCAGTCCCAGGAGGCGGAAAATAGTGGTGAGTGAGGATGGGTGCCCCTTCCATGGGGCTTGATACATCTTTCTGGGGCAGGGGCAACTATGGTGGGCTATATATTTCTCTGGCTGCTGAAATCGTATTAACCCTCTTCCCGCTGTACTGGGAGAACACACTGCGCTTCTGCTACGACGCTCTTGTGGCTCTGTCTCGTGTTATCCCTGGATGCACGTATCTGTTTCTCCCACACTGATTGTCTTTGAGGACCGACTGCAAATCTTACTCATCTTTGTCTCCTGTGACACGCAGTTCAGGGAAGAGGTGGCTTCTGGAGCCCGACAGCCTGGGCTCACGTCCCAGCTTAGCTACTAATTGGAACAAGTTATTTAAGCGGTCTGTGCTTCAATCTTCTTATCTGTTAATTCTCACAACCACCTTTTTTTTTTTTCAAGTAATCTATAGAAAATGCTTATCTTGGCGTATGGTAAGCTCTCAATTAAGTGTTGAATTACGTCAAACTTAATACTTTAAGTTTTTAACTAATGAATGGAAATTTTTCCTGTGATATTAGGTCATTATTTATAAAGTTCAGAATTTAAAACAAATAGAAGATCCCTGCTCTCATCTGTAAATGATTTAGAAGCAGAAATCCTACTTTTGGTGTATGAATTTCTCCCTCCAGTGACTAAGGCCTCACTTAATGCTCATGACATTTCATTATCGGTAGGATTCTATGCATGCGAGAAATGAGGTCTGTCACATCATCATTAATTAACCTAAGAGAGGCTACTTTGTATCTTCTCAGAGTCATCACTGGTGAAACTCTCTACATTAAGACATCCCCATTTAATTCCCAAGTGACTGACCAGTGAGCAGAAATTTGAATCGGCAAATTGTATTTGCAAATTGTCTGAGATCTCTCTGGAAATGCCTCATTTATGGGGTGAACTGCAGAAAAAGGGAGCTGAGTGTCAGTGGAACTGCCTGCTGTGTGGTGGAGAGAAGAGTGTCCTTTAGGTGTGCATAATTTACAAGGAAGATTCTAAACATTCACATGTCCAGGGTCAGCATGTTATAAGGCCCAGGGACGCCACACACCATTGTTATTGGGACAAAATAAAGGCCACACCTTCTCTGGACCTCTCCCGGCTCACTAACCTCACGTTCCAGTAGCCTTTTGTCCATGGAGTTGTTTCCTTCCATCATCTTGCCTTTGGATGTGTATTAGGCTCCCATAACTACAACCAAAAATAATAGCTTAAACAAGATGGAAGTTTTTCTGTTATGCACCCTATCGGGGGTCCTTAGCTCAGGGGTGAACATGGTGACTGGGCAGTGTCGTGGTCTCAGGTTCCTTGTGTGTGGACCCGCCCGTCACTGGGGTGTGGGACTAACATTGTCGGAGATGGCCGACCACCACCACGCTCGCATTCCCTTCCATTTCAGAGCACCACCTGGAGCACCTGAGAGTGTGTCCCTTCCATTTCAGAGCACCACCTGGAGCACCTGAGAGTGTGTCCCTTCCGTTTCAGAGCACCACCTGGAGCACCTGAGAGTGTGTCCCTTCCGTTTCAGAGCACCACCTGGAGCACCGAAGAGTGTGTCCCTTCCGTTTCAGAGCACCACCTGGAAGTTGCACACATCTCAGCCTCTCTCATCCTCCTGGCCAGTCTCACTCACCAGACCCCACCTGGTGGGAGGAGAGGCTGGAAATGTCTTCTGGGTGTCATGTCCACAGCTGTCATTTGGGTTTCTGTTACTATAGAAAAAAAGGAAAAGTAGACAGGAAAACAGCTGTCTCTGCCACAGGAGTGACCTGAAAATGCAGCTGCTCTGGGTAATCTGGGGCTTCTACCAGAGGAAAAAAATTGAAGGCAATATTTAAAAACAAGTTGAGGGGTTATTTGCCTTAGAGCTCTGACTCCAAAAAGGATACTTTTCTGTTCTACCTTGGCAGTGAGAAGTTAATTTTTTTCTCTTCGTTTTAAAATATAACATTTTCTCATTCCAAAAGTAATAACCTGATAATCACAGAACACTTAGAAAATACAGACAAGCAAAGGAAGGCAATTAAAGTGACCACATGTTTATGGTTGAGGCGTCATGAGCAGAAAGGTGAGAGATGAAATCCTGAAAATGGATCCATCCTTTGAAGAGGTGGGAGGAGTGAAGAAACAACGCTGAACTGCAGAGAAAACCCACAAGTAGGAGGACAAGGCCACAAAGGAGCAGCCAAGAAACTCTCAGGAATGCTTGGTGACCATGGGGGACGACTTCTGTTCCTTTGGTCAGTTCATCATGTGCAATGCAATGCTCAAAGATATGATTTGCTCGATAAAGGCTGTCGTAGCATTACTAATAACCATTCAACTATTTCCAGAACACTTAGAGAGTCAAGGATAGAATCAAAATAAGTAAATGCCTGGGACCTTGGGCACTGGGTCCAACAATGTTGCTGCATACAGTGAACCATATTGCTGCCAGGGAATAGTCTCCGCTTCTCCACGCACTGTCTCTGGACAATGACCCAGAGTAAGAATCGCAGTTATTCATGCTTCCAAAAATTAGCAGCTGTGAAAATAAGTGAGCAGAGATTTGTTGGTTTAAACATGATTTACAAATGGGAGAAATTGTCCTATTAAAACCTTATCTGAAGCAAACCTCTATCCAGTTACTTGAGGTGAAAAAAATAAGAATGATGAACATCCTAGTAAATGATACCATGATTTCCTGAAGCAATTTCTTAATGATAATAACCATGTATTGGTTCCAGGTGACTTGGTCAAAAGCAGTTTGGTTGAAACCCAGTTGGTCACAATGATGACTTTATCCAAAATGTAAATCCTCAGCGTCTAGGTTGGCCAAGTGAGTCGTGATGGGTGCAGTCATGCTCAAACAGCCGTGAACGTGACTCCTTAACCATTTTCAAAACCAGAAGTTTTTGAAGCCATTGCCGAGCCTGGCATTAGAAATATACCAAAAGACTGAGAAAAATGATTCTCTTATTATTTCCTTTTTCTCTCATTACAAAATCAATTCATGCTCATTACAGAAAAATCAGAAAACACACAAGGAACCTGAGAAACATCTTTTATCTCATCCACATAAAGAGAACAATTTGTCAACACAGTGGTGAATACTCAACCTAATCTTTTCTTTTTTAAAGTAAAAACAAATATCTCACTACTTATGTATACATAAGTATATACATAGATACAATTTTATTTGCTATGAAGATAATATCTAACTTTTTCAATTTGTTTTTCTTTCCTTACATTTCAGAGATGGTCTATTCTTACCTGAATTCAGGAAAAGGGAAAAGGCAGCAAGCAAACGAGGTGTAATGATGGCTGGTGAAGTAGAAAGCTCACGGAGGGAGGTGAGGGAAGGAGGCGAATAACGGGTTAGAGGAGAGGTGGTGTGTACAGCAGTGACATAGCCGCAAAGAGGAAGTTAATCAATCCAAGGTTCTTATTTCCAAAGCCCTTCTGGACTCTGGCCATCTGTCTGCTGACGACCTTGACCCTGTGAGTCTGAAGCATTGATACGCCGGGCAGATAGAGAGGGGACGTCAGAACCAGCACGCGAAGGCGGCCACGTGTGTTCTCAGCCTGCCCGCGCGAGCTGGTGTTGGCGTGGCTTCCGAGTTCCTGGGCCTGCTTTCAGTAAGCAGTCAGAGGCCCGATCGTATGCATTTAATCATTGAGATGGATAGCGTGCTGATCATAAGAAGGTGGAACGCTTCAGCAGCCTGAGAGGGTTTCACTTCTACAGCTGATAAAATCGTCTTTGAGCAGGACTGGACGTGGGCACACAGATGGTTGAGACGTGGGTCCCTGTGTTGTTATCAGTGAGGACCTGGCACTCCAGGTTGCTGCTTAAAGTCAGACCTGATGGGAGTCCAGCTGCAGGAGGGAGTCCGGCAGGAGGGGCTGCCTGCTCCCTCACTCCCCTGCACTGCAGCACCCAGTGTCCTGGAGGTGGGCTTCATGTGGGCACACAGCCAGAAAAGCAGACCTCTTAGCATATTTTCCACCAGGCTTGATGTACGTCAGCACTTACTAAGCTCTTTATGCATTTAACTCTCACCCCAAGCCTGTAGGGTGGGTACTCTTACTCTCCCATTTTAGAGGGACAGTTAGAGGGACTCGGTGTCAGTTATCTAAAGCCCACATCTAGAAAGTAGCAGAGCCTGGATTCAAACCTGCAAGTACATCCCTAAGGGCCAGGGCCCAAACCTCCAGCTGTTCTGTCTTTTGAGTAAGCACATGATAAAGATTTGTTCAATACAGAAATTATCACTTGCAGCCTTGCTGGAATATACCCTCTGGTTTTACCTTAACCCCACCTAAGAATAACCCTCTCACACACATTTTTTTTTTTTTTTTTTTTTTTTTTTATACAGATTATAACTCTTTTGCCCAGGCTAGAGTGAGTGCCGTGGCGTCAGCCTAGCTCACAGCAACCTCAAACTCCTGGGCTCAAGTGATCCTCCTGCCTCAGCCTCTCGAGTAGCTGGGACTACAGGCACATGCCACAATGCCCGGCTAATTTTTTCTATATATTTTTAGTTGTCCGATTAATTTCTTTCTAATTTTAGTAGAGACGGGGTCTCGCTCTTGCTCAGGCTGGTCTCGAACTCCTGAGCTCAAACGATCCACCCGCCTCGGCCTCCCAGAGTGCTAGGATTACAGGCGTGAGCCACCATGCCCGGCCCCATACATACTTTTTAATTTTTTTCCCTGTAATCCAAACAGCTAAAATGCAGATGATACCATGATCAGGTTTTTAATGATTAAAGGAGTGCCTTCAACTGTATTGCTTCCCTGTTTGGTGGTTGTTTGTGTGTGTAGCCATATATGTATAATACATACACACACACACACACACACACACATAAAAAATACAATTTACCATTTTAACCACTATTTGTAAAATTCAGTGGCATTAAATACATTCACATTGTTCTACAACCATCACCACCATCCATCTCCAGAACTTTTTCATCTGCCCAAACTGAAACTCCGTACCTATTAAACAGTAACTTCCTATTTCCTCCCTCCCTCTCTCCAGTCTCTGACAACCAACATTCTGTTTCTGTGAATTTGGCTGCTCTAGATAGCGCATATAAGTGGAATCACATGGTATCTGTCCTTTTGTGTCTGGCTCATTTCACTGAGCATAGTGTCTTCAAGGTGTAGCCACGTTGTAGCATGCGTCAGAATTTTTTTTTAAGGCTGAGCTGTATATTCCATTGCACGTATATACACATTTTGTTTACCCATTCGTCCACTGATGGACATTTGGGTTATTTCTACCTGTTGGTTATTTTGATTACTGCTGCTGTGAACGCTAGTGTACAAATACCTATTTGAGTTCTTGTTCTCAATTCTTTTGAATACATATCCAGTAGTGGAGTCACTGGATCATATGGTAATTCTGTTTAATTTTTTGAGGAACTGCTTTGCCATTTTCCTCCTTTGATCTCGACCACCAGTAATTGTGTGAATATTGACAAGTTATGCCTAACCACCTTATGATTCTCTTCGTATCGTCGCTGAAATTTGGTCGTAACAAGCTTACATGTAAATAAATAACCTATTGGTAGGTTTGGGGGCTTTGGTTTTGTTTTTAGTGCACTCTTAACAGCTGCTGCAGCAAACATGATACGGTTACATTAGCCTGGAAGGGGCACTCCTTATGGCTAAAAGCTGGAACCAAGATGCGGGGGGTGAGTCGTTTTATTCAGTTCTCTTCTCAGGCATCTATTGTAAAAGGAATTCTAGTAGCTCTCACAAAGTCAGGCAAGGCTCAATAAAGATTTCGGCAAGGGAAGAAGGAAGAGAGGAATGAGTCTCTAAAGAACTTCACAAAAAAATTCAGGACCACTTTTAAAGCCTCAGCCCTTTAAGTTAGCCCTGAGGGACCATCATTTTCTGTGTATTTCCTGGCAACAGTTTCTCACGGACTCCCTTCTCGGTCATGCCTCAGTAGGCTTGGAATGATGAAAATAAGTTATGCAAGTTGGGTTTTCCAGTTTTGAAGCCTCGTATGTCTTCATTTAGGACTGAGTAGTTGAAGATGTGAGGAAGCCACCGTCTAGTTTGCCTTTAGGAGCTGTCATCAGAAAGGGGTCGTTGTCTGGAATGAAATATTAAATTGAAGGGACTCTTTAAAGACATTTGGAAAATCTATGCACCTGTCTGGGATTATCTCCTGGTGAGCAGGTTCCACTCACTTCTCTGGCTTGGTGCCCCAGAGTCTTCAACTTCTTGGGTACAGCTTTTCAAAAGAATATATAACTCTCCTTTCTTGCATCAGTGGGCAAAGGGTGTAGGCTGCCTGTTTCCCACCAGACTTCCAGATCGTCCTGCTGTCTTCTGGCCTCCACTTTCCTCGATAGCTGGTGCCTCCAGCTTCTAAGCCTTGCTGAGGTTCCGCAGGGGGAGCTGACTTGCTTCTCCCCAGTAACCTCCTCTAGAGGCACATAGGATCGAAGTTACTCTGCTGCTCAGAGTCACTCCCCATCCTTCCTTCCACTTGCCATGTTTATATATGGTGGTTCAGGGTTCAGAGAAGTCTCCTAAATCCATGGAGTGCGGGGTTTGCATTTTTATTTCTTGTTTTCATTACTTGAGGTTAACCTGTAAAAGTAGAAAGGGATAAAAGTACTTTTCCATCATCTTGAAATCAGAAGTTTCTCCCCCTCCCTTCCCTTCCCCCTGCCATTGTGTTTTTAGAAGAAGAGAGAAGTCTGCCATTGAATAGGAACTAGAAGAAAGATGAGTTTTCTTGCTGTTTTCATAAAGCTGCAGGTAGAACACTATCCTGCCCCTGAAGCAGGTCCTGAGCTGGGCACCTTTATTATATTATCTAGAATCTGGGCAGGTATTATTTATTCATGTTTTATCCACAAGGAATCTGAAACTCAGCAAGTTGAAGGAGAATAACAGGTCATATCCCTGCCTCTTTAAATGTCCAGCCGAAATTGTCAACCAGATTTGCTGGGCCCCAAAGCCAGTGCTCCATCCACAATACATAACACTAAGAACTCTAAAATATTCTAAAAAATGCAATCCTCTTTCATTTTTAAAAAAGATCTAATGTCATTGGTACATGAATAGGCAGCTATGCAAAGGAAACCCCAAGTAAATCTTAGGAAAATTTACCCTTGCATTGAAGCAAGTATTTAAATATTAGTCTCTTAATTCATATGACATTTCAAGATCCTTTCTAGTCCTCTGACTCTGTAGGCAGTCTTAAAAATTTCTTTTCTAGACTCTAACATAACAATCAGCAGACAGTCTGATGCTATCTCTGTTATCTTCATTTTCCTGATTTAGTTTTTCCTTCCATAAGCCCTCACGCACACCTGGCTGGTGGGATGTGTTTCTGGCTGCACCATCCTGTTTTTATTTATGACTTTTTAAATGTGCTTTAATACTCCAGCGCACCCAAGGGAGACCTCCACAGGCTTTCCTGATTACCAGATGTCACCCTTTCTATGTAACAACCATTTAAGCACCACTTCCTTTTGCCAAGATATGAGAAAAGTATTTGTATTTGGAAAAACCAAGCTACGACACGTGAAGCATATTAAGAACGATGGCCTCCCCAGAATCCACATGGGCTTTTCTCATCTTAGTTTGTTTTTCTTAAAGATAAAAACCACACAGCAGTACTTGTAGTTAGGTCTAACAAGTTATGCAAGCACGGGCACAAGAAGATTTCACTTTGGCTGCCTTAACTTCATTGTACATAAATTACATTGTCAGTAATCTTTGAAATGACATAACATATGCAGCCAGTGTTTGTTTTTTATACTTTGGAGTATTTCATTATTTATTTTAAATGGTGATTTATGATTGATGGGTGTTTAACATGCAAAGTAATGTATTCCCAGGGACTCTGGGGAAGACGGAACAACGCACTGGAGTCTCAAACTCCTTCCCTTGAGCAGAAAGTTGGGGCCAGTTATGCAATTAAGAAAAAACCCAAAGGGGAAATTAATTCTTAGCTAAGCAGGTATTTAAATGAGGCATGCCCATCCTGAAACTCAGATCATCTCTTGACAGAGTTCCATAGCCTTTCAAAAGCATATCAAATCACTTCATTATCATTTAATTTCATAAAAAGGCAAATAACAGGTTGCTTCTGGCTCTACCGTATGGATGGTCCTAAGCCCTTGAAATGCTCCGAAAGGTCAAAGTGCCCAAGTTTAATGTCTTTGATGTGGCAAGACAGATTGTAATGATCGCATTCGTTTGTGTGAACTTTAAAATGCCATCGAACAGCTCAGAGAGTTATACCTTAACTATAGCATTTAAATAGAAACAAATAAAACCATATGTTTAAATGTGGTGTTAGACTTGAGTATCAAAAACACATGTGCCCCCTGTCCACCCCCCCTCCCGTATTCGACTTTCTCATGAATCACTTGTGTTTCAAATCATCTAGTGTACTGCTCTTCCTTTTATAGCGTTCTGTAGGACAGCCTCAAGTAATACAGTAAGTAATAACCATAACATTTTAATTAATACTCTATTAAGCCAGTTTTCTTTCTGGTGATTAGGAGCTTGGACTTTTTTAAACCATGGAAAACTAAGCAGAGTTTAAGTTTCATGGAATGTAAAGATAGATCCTGTACCTGTGTTACAAACAGTCGTATTGTCGATTTATATCCCCATGGGCTTTTCTTGGCATGTCAAATTACAATTTAGTGGGAGATGTTGGGAAATTAAGTCTAATGAGAAAACTCTGGGCATTGCCACACGTCGTCTGTTTAGTAAATTGGATGGATGGATGGATAGATCATTTCCTAGTAACATAAAATGTGCTGTCAAATTAATCTATATTAGGGGACAAGTGCAGGCAGAAAATAATAAGGGAAGGGGAAACCTTAGCTATTTCACTCAAGTCTGTTTCAGGAGCATCGCAAATGCTACTGGTTGGTTTTTTTTTTTTTTTTTTTTGGTAACAAAAGTCCACTTCCTTGTTTTTGAAGTAAGATACCTACTACAGCTGAGCTGCACGAGAGAAATGTTGCAACAGGAGGAATGAAGTGGCTTTGCTGTACCCAACAGGGTTTCAGAATATTCCTTAACAAAATCTAACTTTTATAAATTTTATGACTTTTTAAATAAATTTTACATAAAACTTATGAATTACGGATTTAATAAAATTGTTACAAATTTTGTTTTGGAAAGAGATTACTTAAAATTTC
>CAUYSK010029533.1:0-28790 GCA_963575035.1 Avahi laniger | reverse complement strand
TTTAGCTGTCCAATTAATTTCTTTCTATTTTTGGTAGAGAGGGGGTCTCGCTCTTGCTCAGGCTGGTCTCGAACTCCTGAGCTCAAACAATCCGCCCGCCTCGGCCTCCCAGAGAGCTAGGATTACAGGCGTGAGCCGCTGCACCCGGCCTAATTTAGATTTTTAAACCAATGTTTCATTTTCTTTCTTTTTTTTTTTGAGACAGATTCAGGCTAGAGTGTCAGGGCATCAGCCTAGCTCACAGCAACCTCAAACTCCCATGTCCAAGCAATCCTCCTTCCTCAGCCTCCCAAGTGGCTGGGACTACAGACACGTGCCACCATACCCAGTGATTTTTCTATTTTTTGTGGAGATGGGGTCCAGCCCAAGGACACAGTCTTTGGGAAGCAGTTAAAGTTAAAAGAGGTCATAAGGGTTGGCCTTGCTGGCTGGTGCTCAGACCCAGCCTGAGCAACATAGCAAGACCCTGATGCTACAAAAAATAGAAAAATCAGCCAGGTGTGGTGGCTTCATGCCTATTGTCTCAGCTACTTGGGAGGCTGAGGCAAGAGGATTGCTGGAGCCCAGGAGTTTGAGGTTGCTGTGAGCTATAATGACACCACTGCACTCTAGTCCAAGTAACAGTGAGACATTGTCTCAAAAGAAAAAAGAAAAAAAAAAAATGAGGCCATAAGGGTGGGGCACTAATCCAATAGGACTATGGCCTTAGGAAGAAGAGAGAGAAATCTCTCTCCCTCTCTTTGCCATCTGAAGACAGAGCAGGAAGGCAGCTGTCTGGAAGCCAGGAAGAAAACCCTCACCAGAAACCAGAACCTTAATCTTGGATTTCCAGGCTCCAAAAAAAATAAATTTCTGCTGTTGTTTAAACCACCTAGTCTACGGTATTTTGTGAAGGCTGCCAAGCAAACAAAGACAACCACTCAGCAATAAGAAGTAATGCATTACCAATAAAATAACAAGAATGAATCTCACCATTACTGCTAAGTGAAAAAGGCCAGACTCAAAAGGTTACATACACTACATAATATATGATGCCATTTATATGACGTTCTGGAAAAGATAGAACTATGGAGCCAGAAGATAAATCAGTGTTTGCCAGGGACTGGAGGTATAAGAAAGAAATTGACCACACATGTGTACAAGGGAATTTTGGGGAGTCACAGAAATATTCTACATTTTGATGTGTTGATGATTACCAACTATAAATATTTGTCAATTCATAGAACTGTACACCCACAAAAGGTGGATTTTATTATATGTAAATTATATCTCAGTAAACCTGACATAAAAGTCTATCACCTTACCTGGTAAATTCTGATGATATAAGCTAAAAATGACAGTGTTTTAATCTGAGCAGCAATGAAGTCAGCATACAACTCCTTGTTGTAAAGCTTATGTTGCCTGAATGAGAAATGAATAAAATTTACAATATTAGCTCTCACTTTGGGTGACGCTAGTTTTAATTACAAGCCTGTAACAATTACTAAGCCCAAAAGATTGTTTGATTTCTACACAGACCAGAACAGCACAGTGGCAACAGTAAATGCTTCTATACTTCTATGCAGTTCCAAGTAACATAAAGGACTTAAGAGCCAAAACCCAAATAGTTTACCAAACCATTCCACAGCACTTACATAAAATCAGTGCTACACGGACCCCCTCGGTCCGAGAATCAGTGCACCATCTGCTTAATGCAAGACCCTGCACAAGGGCCATACAGGTGATCAGAGCTGACCCTCCTCAGGTCCTGCCCTCAAATGACTCAGTCAGGTAGGCTCCAAGTCAAGAGTAACTGAAATGGTTTTTGGAGGAATACTATTGAGAAAAGTCTTCACTGAGAGGCTTCAAAGGATGCATACAGCCTATTCAGAGATAAATGGTGAGGGGGAATCAAAGGCGGAATGAACATTCTAGCACTCATGCTGAAAGGAACAGTGAGAACAAAGGCCCGAGGGTGAGGAAGGCTTGGATATCCATAAATATCAGAGAATACAGTAATGTCTGATATGATATTTCTAAATTTACAAGAAATCAAAATCCAGGATATTATCTCACATTTTCAAAATAAAGAACTAAACCATAGCTATCATCATTGAAACAGAAGTTCAAAAAGTCAAAAATGCATATAATTTTACAAAAATTTTATCGATCATAACTTTCCTATCTTAAGAATGGCCACAGCAAATGTATTTTTCCTTGCAATCAAAGCATCATGGCACCTGGCTACAGTGAAATCTCACCTGGCTTGTGCAGACACCTGAATTGCAATGGTGTTCATGATCAAGGGCACGAATTCAGCAACAACATTGTGTATGTTCAGTTTGTAGAGCTAAAAGCAAACATATCAGATTTTCATGCTTCTACATTCTGCTATAGCAAAATAATTTGATGTACCAAAGAATCACTGCATTAGTTAGCATGTGTATATTTCATACAATTTTTTGCCACAGAAAATTAGACATCAATTTTATCATAAAGAAGAAGCCAAAAAACCCAAGAAACTAATAAGCAATACACATACCTGATACATTAAAACAACAATAATGGGCAATTCTGCTAACACTTTCAGAGAAAGTGATCCTCTTGGAATGATGGAATGCTACAAGATAGAAACAGGTGGGATTGTGGTTATCGCTGTGGCCTTTAAAATAGCCCCACTCAGTGTCCACGATTAAGTATCACCCCCACAGCATTAGAGGAAAGGGAAAATACTGACACATCTTTGTAAATATTTGCAATGAAAGATCCAAACTGTGTTGAAAACCAAGTACACAAAACTAGCACTTAATATAAGGGTTTTTATATTTTCCTACATAACCACTTGTACTAAAAACTTCGAGAAAATATGTCACAGAGATTCAAATCATTAGTACTTATTATTTTACTTACTTAAAAGAACAGTAAAAAGCACAATTTACCCAGCAATTTTATTCAATGATATTTGTAAATGGAAAATGCTTACCATAGATACAAAAAAAATTAGTCTTAATATATTAAGGACTCATAAAACAGGTAAGGAAAATGTCAGACAAAATACAAATGGGCAATAGACATGGACAAGGAAAAAAAGAAATACAAAGGAATGATACTCATAAAACAAGTTTCTAATTCAAGAAGAATGAAAGACGAAAGCTTCATTCACAATTTGGTTTCTTATTCATCCTGGCACAAAGTGAAACATTATGCACAACCATTTCAGTAAGACAAATATGGATGACAAAATATTCTTAATTCAATCACAAAAACTGTCATAGTAAATGCTCAGTACATGTTACCTATGTGGTAGACACTACAAATACAATACATTACCTGCAGATAATACCAGCATTACCTTCACAAAATTCCATGAGACAGGTTTTTCAGATAATGAGAGGGAAAATAAGGTCAGAACACAGGTTCATTAACTTGCCTAGAGTCAGAAAACCCAAGTGGTAGGGCTGGGACACCATACTGGAGTTCTCTGCCCAGAGCCCACACCCTCGGTCACTGAACTGCAATTTTATCTGCAGTTATAAGGGATGCCATTAATGTTAAAGACTCAGAGATAAGGGACAGGGCAGAGGCCCTGAGCCCGCCTGCTGCTCTTCCCAGCAGCTGAGCCTGGGTTTCCATTACGATCCAGCCTGGCATCAAGGACGCTCCCGGACAGCTCACATTTACCACTTTCAGGCTGCGCAGCAGGACCAGTGATGCTCTGCCAGGCATACGTTTGTTTATGTAGCTTAAATATCTCCAAGTATTTAAGAAAAAAAAGAAAAAACTTAAGTGGTCTATAAGGTCAGTATCCCAACTACAAGAGCCACAGATAGAAACAACTCAGTCAGCAAAACAAATGAGACCCTTACTGTTCGCGTCTCACTGTCCTCACGCTCGGGATTGACCTTCACAGCAATCGTTGTTATCATACCAACCATTTCTGGGGGAGGGACTGTGTTCTCAGGGATCACCTGAGGGTTCTCAAAGTAGCGGTTCTACAAAAAAAGAACAGGAATAGTTCTTCCTAAAGTAAAAACACAGTATTCCTTCATAAAATACATCTGACATTTGGTGGAAGAAACCAAAATATTCTACATTTAAGTCGCACCAGTCCTATAGTACTTGGGCTCAGCCATTCATTCCCCAATCCCCTCAAGTAAAGCCTGAACCAACACACGCTAAGTGCTTACTCTTTACTCAAGACCACACAGATAACGAGACAGGAACAATGCTCCCTACCTTCAACAACAGAAAACAAAACCTTGCCTAAAATGTTTTCTACTCTTTTTTTCCTGGTTAATAAAAGACGAAGTATTAATACAAACTATAGTGAGGCAGGAAAAGAATGTACTCCTACATTCCTCTAATGAAGAAACTAGGAGCTAGTTCCTACTGAATTAACTTTTCAAATAGTCTCTAAATAGAGGTCGAAAAGGGAACAGAAGCAAAGCACAGAGGACATCTTTAAAAGCCAGGACCTCACTTTCATCCCTCAATCTCAGTGGAATTTGGGCTTCACGTTAAACAAGGCGGATGCAAAAACCAGCTCTCGCGCTCTGACAGAAGGGCAGGTAACAGGACGTGACAACTCAGAGTAACTAATTTTAAGTTTTTATACATTGTTTCCAGATTAAAATCCTTAAAATGCCAAAAAGAATCAAATTTTACCACACGTTACTTAAAAAAAATTTTAAGCTTAAAATCTTTAAAATAAAAAATTCTGACACATAAACAGATTTATGCACCATGAGTTTTACAAAAGCATTATTTGTAACGGTAAAATATTGCAAATTGGGAAAACAAGCAGTAGGGAAATGATTAAGGTAGATACATGTGGTGACATTAAGAATTATGATTGCCTGAAGGAGTCTGGAAGGTGTTCCAAACTGGTGATGGCATCCACGTCTAATAACTGAGAATGAGACAGGGCAGGAGATTTTCCTCTTCTACTCCATATACTTCCACATTGCAGCACTGCTTGTAAAGAGTTCTTAACAATATTGAAAAAAATTTATAATGATATGGAAAAGCACTGAAAATCTATGTCACCTCCCAAAAGTCTTCAAGATTGTGAGGTCGACCATCTTTAAAATGCACAAAAGGAAAAACAAACAAAACCTCAATGTCAGTGGTTGCTTACGAGTGAGAGAATTATGGATTTATTTTCTGATTTTTTCCAAAATTTCTACAAAAATATATTGCTTTTATGTAAAAAATAAGTAAACTAAATAGAGAAACCAAAAGAACTCTTTTTTTGAAAGGCTGATTTATCAACCTAGATTTTAGCGATCACTAAACATCCCCTATTATAAAATTAGCATCTACCCCCACCCCCAATTATTTCTTCAACTGTTCCAAAATCCCTTTGGAAAAAGGAAGTAACAAGTTCAAACCATAGTAAAAACATACCACTACTTTTGGAAGCTCCTTATAAATCTGTTTCACAAAATCCAAAAAATGATGAATCTAAAAAAAAAAAGACACTTTCGTTATAAGAAGATATTCATAAACAAAATGCTTATAAGAAAAATCATATTAATAATAATCTTGATATGTAAGAACTCATAAAATAGGTAAGGACAATGTCAGACTCAAGATACAAACAGGCAATAGATGTAAACAAAATATATATAACTATCAAGAATTGATAAATAGAAAACAAGTTTCTAATTTAGGAAGAGCAAAGAGATGAAAATTAAATGCCACTTTTTGCCTTTCAAAAATAATAATACACAATGTTTGAGAGGGTGTAATGAGAGGAGACTCATATCCTACTCAGGGAACACAAACTGCTGAAATCTTTCTAGAAATTAGCTTAGCAATATATATCAGAAGCATTAAAACATTAATACCTTTGACTCAGTAATTCTACTTCTACAAACCTAGTCTACAAAATAATTTATACCATATTCAGTAATACCCATAGAATAAAAAATCTGAAATACCTTAAATATCCAGAAAATAAGGATACCCATAAGAAATATTGTGTATCCATTAAAAGTTTATTTTATAAAGAATTTTTTATGGCTGGGAAAATGCTTACATATAATAAGAAAGAAAATGACCAGGCCATAAGATGTTATTATCACAATTATGCAGAAAATATACATTAAGGTGAGGAAAAGAGAAGAAAATCACCAAGACATTAACTTTTTTTTTTCTTTCTTGGAGACAGAGTCTCACTTTGTTGTCCTGGCTAGAGTGTAGTGGCGTCATTGTAGCTCACTGCAACCTCACACTCCTGGGCTCAATCTATCCTCCTGCCTCAGCCTCCGGAGTAGCTGGGACTATAATCTTGTGCCATGATGCCCAGCCAATTTTTCTATTTTTAGTAGAAACGGGGTCTCGCTCTTGCTCAAAAGCTGGTCTTGAACTCCTCAGCTCAAGGGATCCTCCTGCCTGGGCCTCCCAGAGTGCTACCACTACAGGCGTGAGCCACAGCACCCAGCCAAGACATTAACTATTGTTTTTAAGATGACAGGAATTCTATTTCATCATTATGCTTTTAATCTCCAAATAATCTACAACAGACATCATCATCAGAGAAGGTACTATCAAATTTTGGCAAATGTTGCACACTTCTTAATATGTAGCTAGGTGCCAATCATTGTACTAAGAACTTTAACTTTTAAATCTAATTTTCAAACAACATTTTGAGTATATGCTATGATTATCCCCATTTTACAGAAAAGTCTCCAAAAGGTTCCAAGCTTACCCAACGTCACACAACTACTGACTTGCAGAGTTGAGAGTCAAACCCGAATGACTTCAGGGCCCGCATCTCTACTCTCGTACAACATGATTGGTGCCTTCTGGCACCTCAGTCATGTAAATACCAGAACAGAGCAGACAGATCTGTCAGGCTGGTCAGTTTGTCTACTGAACAAATTCAGAAAAGTACTGATATACACACTGGGAAAAAAGTCACGTTGAACCCATAAACAATTGCCTCCAACTGAAGCTTTATTTTTTACACTTAAAAGCAGCAGATGTTCAATCAACTCTAAAAGAGAATACAAAATGTACATGGCAGAAGGATTTGATGATACACTTCATAAATGCTATCAGGATAAACAACTTACTTCTTGTGTGATCGGTGGCCTGAACTGTTTGTGTAGCTCAATAATTATTCTTAGACAAATAAGAACATTTTCTTCATTTTCCGTCTTTAAAAAAAAAAAAGCATTTATAAATAGTTATACCTCTGAGGACTTAAATATTAAAGACTAATTTTCTAAGCATTTTCTGAACACACATCCACCATCAACCAAATTTTATATGATTTGTTGAAAATTCGTAAGCCCACAGCATATAGCTCTCCTAGACAGGAAGCTTTTGTGGTCTTTTGTGGACCACCTGAAGGGCATCCCACCAGCAAACTCTGAGAATAACACTGACAGACAAATCAACTGGCTTTTGCAAGTCTCACCATGAACTAAGGGCTTCATGGTCCAATTGACACTTTTCACTGTTTGAAAATACTGCTGAGAGACCAGGAAAGAATAATCATTGAATACCCCCTGTGGAGTGAACTGTCTGGTAAGCACTTTACGAATGCTCTGTGCGTGGTGGGTACCATCCACATTTGACCTATGAGGAAGTGAAGCCTCAGAGCAGTTGAACAATGTGGCTGACATCACACAAGATCTGACCCAACTCTTACTTGCTCCAAAGCTCATCTTTCTGAGGGGTCCAGAAACATGAGAGAATTCTAAACACCTCAAGACTAAGAGGAGCAAGAAAACAATTTTGGGGATTACTTTAACAGATACCAAACAGATTCGCCCCAAGAATTCGAGATACTTTTTATGAGCATCTACTATGTGTACAGTACTTGCTTGAGATATACGCAAGGGAGAGCACCTTGCAAATGAACCCCAAGCTCTCAGTCAACCGCCGCCCAACTCGCTGTCCACAAATTTTTCAAAGATTTCCACTACGTCTAATCAATTTCCCAGTAACTCAAACAAACGATCTTCAATTAAGTTATCTTTCTTAGAAATTTAATCAAGGAAATTGGGTGAAGGGACATTAAGAAAAATTTTTACCCACGTGAATCAGAACTTGAATGAAAGGGAAACAATTGTAAAATACTAGATTTTACCGTAAGAAAACCACTGAAAGTGCTGAATGTGGCTGTATGACGAGAATTAATTCTCAGAGGTTACCTCCAAAAAGCGAAACATCACAGACAAAACATTTTTTGTATGAGGACGAAGATGTTCATTGGTTGGTATTCTATGAATTATTTCAAGTACTAGCTTCCGCAGTTGCTGGCAAGGAAAAATAAAAAATGTAAAGATAAAAATACTTCCAAGGGGTCCAAATTAATACTCTCACATTCTCCAAGTATCACACAGCTGTCTGAACTACCATACTACAAAATGGATCTGATTTTAGAAACAGTCTATTTAAATTACTTAAATGTAAACCAAAATACATACTGCAAATCATTATTTTCAATACTTCTACAGTTGTGTATCAAATCAACTAAGCCAATTTCTCCTCTTTCACAACTTATCAGTATTTCCGGCAGGACGCTAGTGTGCAAATATGGAATAGATTCAAGATGAAAGAGCGAAACACAGACATAACCTAGTTTAGGATCTCCCTTCTCAATCTCAGGTTAGCTCCCACGATGACATCTCCTATTACCTGGGCACAAGGACTAGTTAAGTCCTAAGCTGTCCTCGGCTTTCATGATTCTGTCTGTGCAGCTGACAACTAAGAGGTGGGTCAAATTATAATATAAAAGTGCTTTATTTACTGATGAACTTTCACTGGTATTATGGCAATGTTTTTTTTTAAAAGTTATTATTAAGAGACATATGTTGAAATGTTTATAGAAAAAAATAGTATGATGGGACTATATTTAAATGGGCATTGGTGGGTGGGTGAAGAGTATGGCAGTGTGTGCAGATAAAACAAAATTGGCCATGACCTATAGGAACTGAAACAATTAAGATTAGAGTTACACAGTAGGTATGGTGGTGGGGGTGGGGGTGGGGGTCATTCCTTCCTTTGCATATATTCGAATTTGTCTTAATGACCCATATATATCCATATATCTTCGGTTGGCAAATGTGAATAATTTAACTCATAAAAGAGATGGCACAGACAAAATAAAACCAAGACATTTAAGTGAGATGGCAATGGTCCTAGACAAAGTTATCCTTAGGTGACAAAATCTCTTTCATTTTTCAGTAGGACCCTAAGTTTTCTCAGTTAATTCATAAATGCTCACGATCCTACAGTATGACTTTTTGTTCCTCACTGATATTTTTGAGATTACCTGGGCTGGTTTCTCCTGAAGAAATTGAACTTCTCCATCTTGAAGAAATGTAAGAAATCGAGGGATGATATGTTCCAGGAATGTAGAATACTGAGGAGATGACGTTACATTCTAAGCATGCAAAAAGAAAAGCCCGTTAAGTTATGTGTACATATTTTTATTTCAAATTCACATATTATAATAATCTCAAAGGAATGTAAAATAGTTTAGCAGAGCTAATGGTAACTTTTAACACTTATAGATGCTTTAGTGATAATGTAATTTTAAATAAATTGGAATGATTACTGCTTCTGAAATCCAATTCAAGAGAAATAAATGCTAAAAATTACTGTTAAAATTAGAAATACCAATACTTTGGAAAATGTTGAATTTGGAGCTCACTCTAGGCTGGCTCTGCCACAATGCAAGTATGAGACCTCTGAGAAGTCATTTAGCCTCTAGATCTCAGTTTCTTCATCTGGAAAAGAAAGAACCTAACAAAGTGACACCTTTTTCTAATCTAAAAATCTAATTTAATAATCAGATCTATATTAATGAGATTATAATCTAATCCATTATTTATCCCAGCACCGATTTTAAAAGAATAAGAAACGAAACTATAGTTTAGAGACAGTTCAGTAAAATGACCAAAAGTGCAGTTTCTGGATTCCACTTAGGAAGTGACAGTTACTTAACCTCTCTGGGAATGATATATTACTTCCTGCTTCCCTTACAGGACTACTGTGAAGATTACGTAAGTTACTGTTGTATGTAAAGCTTATAATACCATCTATGTAAAAGCTCAGTAACTGTTATCTGTTATTATTTACAGAGGACTTAGGTGTCAAACACTGTGCTATGTGCCTTTTATTCGTTCTCACTTGGTCCTCACCACAACCCTAAGGTAAGTATTATCTCCGTTTCACAGATAAAGAAAGAGGCTCAAAGAGGTTAAAAAGTTTTGGAGTCAGGCACGGTGGCTCAAGCCTATAATACCAGCTATTTAGGAGGCTCAGTTAGGAGGATTGCTTGAGCCCAGGAATTCAAGACCAGCCTAGGCAACATACCAAGACCCCTATCTCAAAAAAAAAAAAAAAAGAAAAGAAAAGAAAAGAAAGGATTTGAAGGCGGATTCAAATCAAGTATATCTAAACCCAAGTCCTTTTTCTCTCTTTATACCTCAGTTATGGCCAAGCTTGGGAGTTCACATCTATAATCCTAGCACTCTGAGAGGCCAAGGCAGAAGGATCGCTGGAGGTCAGGAGTTCGAGACCAGCCTCAGCACCAGCGAGACCCTACCTCTACTAAAAATAGAAAGAAATTAGCCAGGAAACTAAAAATAGAAAAAATTAGCCAGGCATGGTGGCGCACGCCTGTAGTCCCAGCTACTCAGGAGGCTGAGGCAGGAGGATCGCTTGAGCCGACAAGTTTGAGGTTGCTATGAGCTAAGCTGATGCCAAGGCACTCTAACCCAGGCAACAGAGTGAGTCTATGTCAAAATAAAAAACCCAAAAAACAAAAAACCTCACTTATTCATTCAACAAATATTTACTGAGTATTGAGGCCAGGCGTGGTCGCTCACGCCTATAATTCTAGCACTCTGGGAGGCCGAGGTGGGTGGATTGTTTGAGCTCAGGAGTTCAAGACCAGCCTGAGCAAGAGCAAGACCCTGTCTCTACTAAAAATAGAAAGAAATTAGCTGAACAACTAAAAATACATACAAAAATTAGCCGGGCATTGTGGCGCATGCCTGTAGTTCCAGCTACTCGGGAGGCTGAGTCAGGAGGATCGCTGGAGCCCAGGAGTTTGAGGTTGCTGTGAGCTAGGCTGATGCCATGGCACTCTAGCCCGGGCAACAGAGTGAGACTCTGTCTCGCAAAAACCAGGTATTTATTGAGTATTGAGTTCTTATCATGTGTAGGATCCCAGGAGATAAAATGGTGAACAAAATAGACCCATGCCTTCAGAGATGGGGAGGCAGCAGTAGCGGGAGACGGTTACGCACAAGAAGGACTAATACTACAGAGTCACTACGGGGGAAGTACCAGCAACGGGACATAATTTACCAGATGGAACGAAGCGAAGAAGACACCTTCCTGTAGAAGTGATATTTACACTAAAACCCTAAAGGCAAGTAGGAGTTACCCACGAAAAGGTGGGAAAGGAGGTTCTCAGAAAAGGATAGGCAGAGGTACAAAATCAAGAGAAAGCATGAATGTACAAGGCACTAAAAAACATTCAGGATAGCAGAGATGGGGGTTTAATAGAAAGAAGTTAAAGTTTTCCTGTCACCAATCTGGCAAGCTGGTGAGAGGAGGCACCCAGGCAGTTAAACGTAGGGCTGAAGAGAAAGGCAGGGACTTGTCTATCATACGGGCAACTTCAGAAGAGTCTATAAAGGCAGGTACGGGGGGAAAATCAGAAAGCAGCGTGGAGCAGGGAAAGAAACCACTGCAATTCTTGGCACGCACACCTACATGTCAGTCTCCTGGGGCCAAACTGACACACAATCCTGGGGCTCCACTCACACAGAACACTGTACAGGGGGCACCCCAGGACTTGTGCAGTATCTGAATAGCTTCTCCCCAAGTAGACTGTGAATTTGTTGGGCACAAGAACTGTGTCTGTCACCTTTCACCCCTAAAGCTTAGGATTTTTTATGAAACAACCACAATCAAGGATTCAAGGAAAAGAAGGATAAGATTCATGCTGCAATGCTGAACTGTCAGCTTATCAAGAAATCAAACACATCTCATATAAATCGATACTAACTACTGACTACACAGCTCCAAACATTTGAGTTCCAAATTTCTCCAATAAAAAAGGCTCATTCAGCTGGGCACTGTGGCATGTGCTGGTAGCCCTAGCTACCCAGGAGGCTGAGGCAGAAGGACCACTTGAGCCCAAGAGGTCAAGGCCGCAGTGCGCTATGACTGTGCCTGTAAATAGCCACTGCACTACAGCCCAGGCGACACAGTAAAACACTTGTCTCTAAAAAAAAATTCAAAAAACCATTCATTCAACAAGCTTCCCAGGTATTCTGCCAATATTTCAACGCAATCAGCTTTCTGATCCAGATGAATTTTTCATGTGATTTCTAACTCAAAGATTTATTTTGTCTTAAAAGATGGCCCATTTATTAATTACTTAGGCCAGAATTTTATCCCTAAGTAGACAGTGAAATGAATCTCTAAGATTCCTGAAATCATTAGGAGTTGTTTTTTGTTGTTGTTGTTGTTGTTGTTTTTAATTTCACTCACTTCATTTAAAAATTTTTCTAGGACTAAAAAAAAAAAAAAAAAAAATTTTCTAGGGTGGCAGTGGTGATAATTTAGAATTGCCTACTGATGGTCATTCTAGTATTTAATTCTTTGATTTAATTTTAACTCAGTCCTCTGAATTTCTTTTAAGGTAAATGTTTAGATACATAAATTTCAAAAATCACTATTTGGAAAAGCCCCAAGTATACTGCTTCACTAACTTTTAATTCTGTTAATTTAATCAATGCATCTGAGATCAAAAGCCAGGAACTAACTTGTGAACTGCAGATACGAAAAAGGAGAGTAAAGCCAGACACTTAATCCAGATAGCCCCGAGCCATGCTCAGAGGCTTGGCCCATGTGCTCGTTCATGCAGGTTCACAGATACTCCCATGATTTCAGCTTCTCAAATCAATCTGCGAGGACTACGGTTCTCTCAGATCATTCTTCCAATAAAACGCAGAATGGAAGCTTAATCTCTCTGCCTCCCACCTCTTTTTATATATATATATTTTTAACAGCTTGCTTTAGAAGCTTGGGCAGAAGAGAAAGTTCTTTAGCTAGATCTCTAAGTATCTCAATATTTTTTTTCTAGCTTGGCTCAAGGCAACAAGTCCCTGAAAAAGTCTATTTAAAAAAATACACTAAAATACTATCCATCACTACAGACAGTAGGGTATCTGATTCAATCCCACTAGCATTTATTTAATGCTTATTAATTCAAAAGACCCATGCATAGGCTAGGAAACATTTTATCTACTGTTCTTAACCTTATTAACTCTGTGAGAAAGGTTTTATTATCCCCACATTAAAAATAAGAAATCTGATACTTTTGTAGCTCATAAGCATGACGACTGAGGTTTCATGCTCATGTGTCAGATGTGCCTCCCTCAAACCTTGTTATGCTATTGTCACATTACCCATCTGACATGAAAAGAATTTAAAAATAAATAAAAAATAAGAAATGTGACTTTCTCATCTGTCTGAGACTAACTGGCTCCCAGGTGCACCATAAAGTTGAGCAAAAGATGAGATAACTTTTCTCAGGTGTTGGACAAGGGGCAGCATAAGGCCGTGATTCCCGAGAGGAGGGAGAGTCACAAGTCCAGCCTCATAATCACCACAGCTCTCTGCCTAGGTGATCTAGGAGACTAGGGTTCAGTACGCTGGGTCCGAATGGAGAACAGGCCTGCTGAGCTGAGGAGGCAAACCTCAGAGTTCAGGGCAGCTAAAGTGGATGGAATCTGCAGAGCAGAGCACCAGAGAAAAATGAACTACAGAGCAGGGGGTGAGGTGGGCTCCCAGAAGGCCCTGACTGAGGGCTGGGCTGCACAGACATAGAGTAACGCTACCTAAAGCTTACCAGAGAGCGGCCGCTTTAGAATTGAGAGATGAACAAAGATACCAGCGCAATGTGGAGCAATGTTAGAGAATGTTGTTTAGCCTAGCCAGAGTGGAAAGACCTACTTAGTATCTTGGGATAACATATCCCAGACATCAGACATCCAGGTGAAGAAGGACCACGCCCTAGAACAAGCCCTAAAACCAACCTCTGATGAGATCCACGGGGAGACAGAGTTTAGAGGTTGAATCCCATCAAATTAGAGACTTTAGAAACACCTTAGGCCAGGCACAGGTCCTCCTTATCAAAGCATAAAGCCAAGCCTACATACGATCAGTGAGATGAGCTGGCAACTGAACTACCTATTACAAAAATATCAATACTCTTCAGAGATAACAGAATCTAGAGTCCCTACATTTCACATATAATGTCTGCTGTATAATAAAAAATTACTAGACAAGCAGAGAAACAGGATAATGTGACCCACAGTCAACAGAAATTGACCTTGAGATAACCCAAATGTTGGATTCAGTAGATGGAAGACTTTAAAGCAGCCTTTATACAGTCAATGTGGTCAAAAATAAAAGAATATAATCTTAATCAATGAACATAGGGAATCTGCAGAGAAATAAAACCTACACAAAACTATGGAAATTCTAGAACTAAACAATAAATGAAATTTAAAAATACAAAAAATTGAAAATTTTTTTAAAACCTAAGCAGATTGGAGATGACAAAGTTAGTGAACTTGAAGGGAGATGAATAGAAATTATCCAATCTAAAGGATGAACAGAAATAAGATTGAAGAAAAATAAACAGAGACTGAGGGACCTGTGGGACAATAATACAATTACAGAATGTGAAGTCCAGAGAAAGAAACTGTTTGATCAAGGTCACAGAAGTCCTAAGTAACGGAGCCAGAACTGACGTCCAGATCTCATTCCATCATAACATAGCATCAATTACCTGAATATGACAAAGTTACAACCTAAGTTTGAGTGCATTCTGAGAGTATACGCCTTAAAAAGGTACATTTAGAAATGAAAAAAACGTTAAAACTAAACCCAACATTCCTCAACATAGTGTGGGGTTCACCATCACCAGTGTGAAGGTAGACACACTATGTACAACTTTTCAGTTTTTAAATATAATAAATTACATTAACAAAGACAATGACTTTTTAGTTACTAGTATAGAAGACTAACAGAACAGCAATAGCAAAGTGCATTACAATGTTTACCTCAAAATGTAAAATATATAAAGCTCATACCTCAAAATTTTCACTAACTTCTTGCATCATTTTTAACTTTGTTTCATCAGCTGTAAATGGCAAAACAAACCATTAGATAATTGAAATTATGTTAAGGTCGTTCCTAAAATTACTAGATTTAATAATTTCAGAGAAGCAATCAGATCTTATCAGTTTGACTGTCATGGCCCAATGGAAGGCACATAGCTAGTTCCCTACAACCAGTCGCACACATTCATACTATCAGACACACATGTGCATGCACAGACAAGGATACAGATACACACAGACACACACGTGCCTCTTTGGGGCTCCAGCCAGTACTGCTCATCACTCTGCTTCTCTACAAGGTAGAGGAGGGGAAAACAAGGATAAACGTTAATGTTACTATGTCTCAAAGTGCACATCACTTGAACTGATATGAACGAGTCATTATCAATGCACTTCTTAATGACAAAAAGGACCAACTCACGTGTATTTACATCTGTGAGAGCTGCCACAAACTGAAGGTACTTTTTCATTAGAGTGGTTTGGTCAACCACCGTGGCCCCTTGTGTTGCAACAAACGCCATTTTTCTTTTGAGCTGGTTTGTTTCTCAAGAGAAAAGTATCAGGTCCATGAGTTCACCCAGCCTATGAAAAGAAGCATATGGTTAGCTAACTTACAAAGGGCATGGGCTCACACTCTATAAAAATCTTACCTAAATGCCTATATTCAGTTAAGTACTTCCGCATTAATCCACAATGTAACACTATTCCTTCTGCTTTTTTGAATATAAAATGTACCCAAATCCATTTTGTCTATTAATTACAAAACATGATTTTTATACACAGAAGCTTTTCTTTCCTACCGTATTTCCTTCTTTCCCTAAGTCAGGGGTTGGCAAACATTTTCTGTAAAGAGCCAGATAGTAAATATTTTAGTCTTTGTGGGCATAAAGTCTCTGTCACAACCACTCAGCTCTGTTGAAACCAGAAAGCAGTCACAGACAACATGTAAATGAACAAGCGAGGCTGTCTTCCAATAAAACTTTATTTATGGATGCTGAAATTTGAATTTCATATAATTCTCATTCATCTTGAAATATTATTCTTCCTTTCCCCGCCCCCCCCTCAGCCATTTAAAAACATAAAAAACATTGAGTTCCCGGTCTGTATAAAACCAGGGAGCAGGCTGGATTTGGCCTGCCAACTGTGGTTCAGCAAGCCCTGCCCTAGGTTGATTGTTTGCAGCTGGCACATAGGCACTCAAAAAATGTTCCTTGAATGAATAAATGCTTCAAAAAGCACTTCGATAAGTCAGGAACGGGCTGATGACCACACTTTGAGAACTGCTGCTTGAGCTGACATGTAGATGGAGACTTGGTTTCTATTTTAAGAGCTGTCACAAAGTACAGAGAACTTGGTGAAATTGCTTTTATCCATCCTCCTTGCATAATTTCACTCTGCATTAAGAGGTGGTTTCATGGCTTAGTTTTCTTTTTTCAATAGACACACCAATAACTCCTCTGCAGGCCTTCCAAAGGCGCTGACCTACGGAATACACTCCCTTGCAGATGACACAGGTGATTGGGCCACCCTGACACCAGAGAGCTCCTTCCAACCACTCTCTCTGACACACGAAAAACACTTCTTCCATGCAGAGAGGATGCCTACATCTGTCCTCGAACAGCCCACCAGAAGCCCCAATCCTCTGGCTCAGGGCAGAAGTCACTAAGGAAACCAAGGCGAGAGTGACTTGGCAACTGTTCGCCTCTTTCAGGTCACACTCCCTCCTCCGAGCACAGGAGGCCCCACACCCCGTTCCCCATCCCAGGGGACCCAAGATTCAGGGTCACGGCCTCTCCCTGCCTAAAGAACTCCCTAGTACTGCCCAAACTTTTTACAGGCTCAGACCCCTTTTTTCACGGAAGTCGTCAACTCTGCCATTTCCCGGGGCCCCAGAAGCCAGGCTCTGCCTCCCGCCGGGCCTGGGGCTCCTGACGAGGGAAACGTCCAGTTCCGCCTGTCTGTTGGAAAGCGGCTCGAAGACGACGGAAGCCGAGGGCCCAGGCCTGGCTGCCAGCGAGCCCACGGCGCCCAGGCCGAGGTGGGAAGGCCCGGGCGCGCCGCCCCGACAACCCGGGGCAAACGGCCCCGCCGGCCCCGCCCCGCCGCGCAGAGACCCGCCGAGCCCAGCCTGAGGCGGCGCCGCCGAGCCAGAGGGGGCGCTGTCGTCGCCGCTACCTTCGCTGTCCGCGTCGGGCCTGGCGAACCAGGTGCCTGCGTGGAGGCCGGGAGGCGCCAGGCTGGCTCCGGGGCGCCTCTTGGGGGACGGGACTCCAACCCCTCGCCCGACCTCTCCGATCGCAAACGGCCCTCCGGTTCCCTCCTTTTGTCACCGTCCCAGGCACTCCGCGACTGCCTCCCAGGCCGTGCTACGGCGAGCACCGAGGGCCAATCCCCGCGCCCGTTTGCCTTGCGCCTCCCATCGCTTCCTCCCGGCTCCGCCAGGAACCGCGCAGGTGTAAAGACCGCCTACAGCCCCGGCGCCCCTGGGCGGGCTCCGGCGGAGGCCTACGGGAGCCCGGGACGCTCGAAGCCCCGCTCCATCCCTCCGCGGAGCCGCCGTGCTGCAGAGGCCTCCCCATGCCCGGGGGACGCGCGCGCCTCCCAGGGCCGTTCGGCCGCCCGCCCGCGCTTACCCGGACCTCGCAGGCCGGACTCCTGCAGCCTCGGAGCGCCACCTCCAGCGAAGCCCTCACCGCCGCCGCTCTGCCGCGCGCAGTCCCACCCCCGCTTAAAGCGGCCGCGTCCGCCGACCGAGAACTAGGCCCAGCGCGCCGCCCCCAAGTGGGTGCGGCCTAGGCGGGCGGCGGGAGCGGGGAGGGGCGTAAGCGGCCCGAGTGGCCCGTCGTCCCTTTAAACCGGCGCCTGCTGGACTGGGCCGTCTCCGGGATGCCGGGTGGGCAGGTCCCGAGCTGCTTTGGGCTCCTGTCCCTAAAACTCCTCGCAGGCGCCAGGCTGTGGGGAAGGCGCGGGGGCTGCTGCGGGGCGGTGGGCACCCGAGCGGCTTCCCGAGTTGGCGGCTGTCGGGCCCCGGTAGAGTCCACCGCTGGTGACAGGCAGGGCGGGGTTTTCTGCTCCGCTGCCTTCCTGGAGCCCTTCTTAGCCCGCAGAAAGGGGAGGAGGCAAGGAGGGTTTTTGGAAAGGCGAAGAAACTTGTTAGCAAAATAAAGCCCAGGTGTTCCGCCCGGAGGTGGCTGCAGTAAAGCCCATTTGTTTTGCAGCTGCATCTGCCAGAGGCTGGATCTACCTGGGGCAAAACCAGGTGGACAGCAGCCTCGGGTCAGGCCAGAGCAATGAATAGACCGAGTAGGGCAGAACGCCCTGATACCCAGCTGAGGTGGCATGGGCCAGACCAAAAGGCTCCTCAAAAGGGAAAAGTACTGTCAGGTCGCACCTACACACTCCATCCATGAGAGTGGTTAACTAGCGAGCTGTTCCTGTCAACCATGGTTACCACCTTAGATGGACAGAGCATGACAATATGACCTGAACTCCACCGCCTCCAGGCCCTGGCTTCACCTCCTGACCTTTCTGTACCTACCCCTCACCCCTTCATCATTAACCCACCAACATAGTTGTGTTACCTTCCCAGATACATTTCACCATGCAATAAACAGAGCTTGCAAGCCCGCAGAAAAGGAGACCATTCTGATACATGCTCCTTGCTTGTTTTAATGATGCCGCTTAAGAACAAGCCACAGCTGAAATGTTGAGATTGTGAGTGGATGTTTTTAGCCAATTATTTCTGCCTCAGGAGAAATAAAATGGATCAGAATACCTTACACAAGTTGCCTGTTTGCAAGCAAAATTCTCTGTGCTCTCACTGCCACCAACCCATAAAGTAGGAGATCCAAAATTGAGGAAAACTGAAAAATCTGGGGCTGAAATCAGTTGCTCAGGGTTGTTTAATATTGCTTGGGGGTGGGGGACAGGTAGAGAGAAAAAGTGGTAGATAAATTTTTTGATAAGTTTCATCTTAATCGCATATTATTAAGATCTAGTTAGGCCCAGCCATAACATTGACAACATCACTGCACTTCCCTGGGTCCTGAGCTTCTATCAAAATGCCCAGCACACTGTCATGATTTTTTGCCTGTTTTCTTGTCTGTCTCCTAGATTAGAGGTTAGGGACAGTCAACGTCATTCCTAGTGGGTAAATTAGATCATGTTCCCTCCTCTGCTTAAAACCCTGCAAAGACTTCCCAGCACACCCTCATCACCTGGCTCTGCTCACCTCCAAACTCACCGCTCGTTCTCATGTTCCAGCCACAGTGGCCTTCCCGTGTCTCATATCCACCCACACTGCTCCTGGCTTAGGACATTTGCAGCCAGTTCTCCCAACTACAATGTTCTTCTCTCAGAGACACAGAGCTGGCTCCTTCTCATCCTTGCTCAGCTCAAATGTCACCTCCTCAAAGAGGCCTTCCATAAGTGCAAATATGGGAGAAAATTCCTCCCACTTCCTGTCTGTCATGATACTGTTTCCTCCATATCCTCACAATATGAAATTATTTATTTACTAGTTTGTCATCTGTTTCCCCTCCTTTTCTGTCTTTGTTCACCAAGGTATTCCCATTGCCCGTTGGGTGTTGTCTTGATCTACTAGGGCTGCCATAACAAAACACCACAGACTGAGTGGCTTAGCAGCAGTTCCTGAGGCTGGTCTGAGGTCAATTACCAACAAGGTAGGTTTCACTCTGAAGCCTCTTCTGTGGGCCTGTAGGCAGCCACCATCTCACATGACTTCTTCATTGTGGGCACGTTGGGAAAAAGAGAGAGAGAAAGAAAAAGAAAGAGGTCTGGTGGTTTTTCCGCCTTTTTTTTTTTTTCAGAGATGGAGTGTTGCCACGTTGCCCAGGCTGTTCACAGTTACAATCATAGCCCATGACAGTCTCAAACTCTTGGGCTCAAGCCATCCTCCTGCCTCAGCCACTCAAGTAGCAGGGACTACAGGCATGTGCCACCCATCCTGGCTATTCCTCTTTCTTTTTTTTTTTTTTTTTGAGACAGAGTCTCACTCTGTTGCCGGGTAGAGTGCAGTGACGTCATCATAACTCACAGCAACCTCAAACTCCTGGGTTCAAGTGATCGTCCTGCCTTAGCCTCCTGAGTAGCTGGGACTACAGGCACGCCCCATGATGCCCGCTAATTTTTCTATTTTTAGTAGAGATGAGGGTCTCGCTCTTGCTCAGGCTGGTCTTGAACTCCTGAGCTCAAGCGATCCTTCCACCTGGGCTTCCCAGAGTGCTGGGATTATAGGCGTGAGCCACTGCACCCTGCCCTATTCCTCTTCTTATAAGGACACAAGTTCTATTGAATTAGGGCCCCACCCTTATGACCTGATTTAGACTAAATTACCTCTTTAAGGGCCCTGTCTCCAAATACAGTCACACTGGGGTTAGGGCTTTAACATAGGAATTTTGAGAGCGACACCATTCAGTCCATAACAGATGTTTAATAAGCAAATGAATACATGTGTACCCTGGCTGGAATAATGCCCTCCCTAAGGTGGGGGTCCACTGGAACTTTGGGAAGGAGAGTGCAGGGAGTCCCAACATATCCACTCCGGTGGGTATGAACAATTTGCACTGGTGGTCTCCATTGCGGAATGAGTCAGGGTACAAGGTCTCAGCATGACCCTTTGAGAGCCATGCAGAGGCTCTCCCTCCTCCACTACGTGCTGGAGTCTTTGCTTGCCTTTGCCTTGCAGCTTGCGCTTCCCAGAGCCTGGCCCTGTGGGTTCTACCCCTGCAAAGAACCTTTTCTGTGATCACCTGGCACCTTATCCTTCCTGGATCACTTGTGGGTTTCAACAGGGCAACTGGGGGTCCTGAGGTCTGACAAGTCCACTGCCCTGGCAGAGCTGAGGCCCTGAATTCAACAAAGGGATTTCCCTGAACCCCATTTCACACACCTTTCTCGCCCCCGCCCCAAGCTACCCTAGAATTTAGCCCTAAAAGCAAGCTGATCTGGAGTCATTGTTATCTGGCCAGGGCCCCCATCTCCCACAGTTGCATTCCCAGTGCAGGACAGTGAGGACATGTGGTAGGAATATGGACTCTGGGGCTGCTGCCCTTCCATTACCAAAGGAGATTCAGTTATACCACCTTGCTAGAGCCAACAGACCAACTAACAAGCTTTAGAAAGATTTTCATTGGCAGGAATTGACACCAAAGAAGTGGGAACTTTCCATTACCCAGAAAAATGTAATTAGCCAAAGCAGGCCATACCCCCCAGAGCCAGGTGAATGAGGTTTTACTGTCCACAGCTTCTTATCCGTCTCTGGGGTTGCCTGTGGCTGCTGTTCTGGCTGTTTGGCCCCAGGTGACCCCCATTATGGCTGCCCTCTGTGTGTGTTGTGACCAATGCTCACGTCACCAGAGAAGAGGATGTTCCCTCTGTGTGCCATTGCAGGGATCGCATGAGATACTGTCTATGGAAGCAGCCCAAGGGGCCAGGAGTAGGCACTAACAAATGGTCGTCCACGTGAATTTTCATTGATTCATGTTCAAGGGCTTTCCAAAAGGGCTTTCCAAGGAGTTTCCAAAAGAACCATTTATCCTTTTCCTTCAGCCATTCAACAAGCACCTACTCTGCACTAAACCATATGCTAAGCTGAAGGCAGGAAGGTACACTAAGCCAGGATGCTGGGAGTAGAGTCAGAGTCACTGCACTAAAAGGTATATGTGGCCTGTGTGGGCTAGACTGTGAGAGTTTGTGAAAAAAATGACCTTTGGCACAGTAAGATGCATTTGTACCCAGAGAGTTTAAAACTGTGCTTTCCACTTCAGTAGCCACATGCAGTATGGCTGGTCTGAATGAAGATGTTTTCTAAGTATAAATTGCACACCAGGTGGTGAAGACTTAGGATGAAAAAAAGGAGGTAAAATATCTCATCGATAATTTTTATATTGATTACATGTGGAAATGATATTTTGAATATATTGAGTTAAATAAAATACAGCATTAAAATTAATTTCACCTGTTTTTTTTTAAATGTGGCTCCTAGGAAATTTAAAATGACATACATGACTCAAATTATATTTCTAGTCAACAACATCAATTTAGAAAAGCTGGCTTTCTGAAAGGATTTCTTGTCCCTCTGCCATCAGACATTCCCTGCAGGACTCTGGAATAAGGGGGCTTCTGGGCCTGTTATGAGATGGAACAGGGACGGGTGCTGTGAGAATCCAAAAGAGGGAAGACGGCAGCAAGGGAATGATGCTTATGGAAAACCCTGGCGGACGGACAGGAATGAGACAAAGGGGTCAGATCAACGTCAGCCTCAGGTTGGCCTCGAAGTTGGCTATTGTGACATAGGCAGTGGCTACTATAAAATTATTACTCAGTGTAATAAAGTTACACATTTAAAAAACATTTTATTCTATTTAGTGTATTTTAAACACCACTAGCAACCAGACCTTTGAATAATGTTAAATAGTCTTAAATATTTGAAACTCTTAACCTTAACAGAGTATTTTCTTCTCAAGCACTTCAAATTCCTGATTATAAGCAAATCAGCCCAAGTCCTCAGGCAATTCTACTGGTGACAGCCAACACTGATTGAACACTTCCAATTTTTCCTTAGGGCAGTCTCCTCGGGTTGGAATTATTATCTTCATTTTAAAGAAAAAGGGAATTGAGGGATAGAAACTTCTGGGGTCATATAACGCTCAGGAAGGACCCAAAGTCTCCTGGTTCCTAGAGCTGGTATTTACACCAGTGTGGTGGTTGATGCTACCAGGAAGTGACATCTGTCCGGCACTTTTAACCTTTCACAAGGGGATCACTCAAATCCGTTCCCCCTCCCTTCCTAGGAGATGGCAGTGTGCTGTGCCCGTGGGGCCCATACTCAGGGGAGCCCACTGCTGTACCAGAACCAAGGCCATGCCATGTAGATGCCCAATGCCAATGCAGCAGATCATGTAATTATGGCCCATGGTGCCCACCGGGCCAGAAAGCCCATCCAAACCCCTCGCCGTGTGTGAGGATCCCTGCCCAGGTATGGAGCAAAGCGGAGGGCAGCTGGACCCGGACCCAGGCCGGCCAGACCCCGCCAGGCCTCGCCAGCTTCTGAGAGAGAAGAACTCTGCTCCGGAAGGCAGATGGAAGCGTCTGCTTAGGCCCATTCCCCCCATCATGGTTATCTGACTCTCGCAAGACCCTCAGTGGCCATGGGCCCCATGTGAGCCCGAGCCCCATTTTACAGCAGGCTCCGAGAAGGTAAACTGAGGGATGACATCAAACCCAGCGCAGGGACCCAGCGCTGAGGCACCTTTCGCAGAAGGGACAAGGGGCATTTCCATGTCCTTTGCCCAGCGCGTGGCACATCGTAGGCGCTCAACATTTCTTGAAAGAAGAGCGGCATCTCCAAGCTGCGAGTGTGCAGAGCAAAGGCACCTAGAGAACCCCAAGGGGCCTGCAGGCGGCTTGCAGCGCAGCGCGCACCTCTGGGGACGCTGAGTCAGAGCCCGCGGGAGGGGACCCGGGGAGAGGAGGGGCGCAGGGAGGAACGCGGGGAGGGGGCGCCGCCGTGGGGACGGATGCGGGGAGGGACGCAGGGAGAGGACGGGGCGCGGCGCGGCTGACGCGGGCCGGGGTCGCGCGGCGGACCGTGGGCGGCGGCGGTGGCGCGCAGCGAAAGAGCGTCCCGAGACGAGGACGAGCGAGCGCGGCGCCCGCACCTCCCCGCACAGCTCGCGCCGCGCGCCCGGAGGAGCGGCCGCAGCCTCCGCCGAGCTCGAGCCGCGCTCCCTCCGCGTCCTCTGCGCGCTGCTCCGGCTCCGGGCCCCGCCATGGCCCCGGCAGCGTGGTCGCGCTTCGGCCGCGTCCTCTGGCTCGCCTGCCTCCTGCCCTTAGCCACGGCTAGGGTGGCTGCAGGTAAGGCGCTGGGCCGCCCGGCCTCCCCGCAGCCGCAGTCCGCCCGCGGCCGGGGTCAGTCTCCGGCGGACGGGCCGGCTCCGAGGTTGGGCTGCGGAGGTGGCGTCGTGCGCCCCGCGCTCCTCCTGGGAGGCCACTGCGTCCTCAGCTCTCGCCCTTCGCCCCTCTCCCCAGAAGTCGCCCTGACACTTGAAGGGGCTCCCGCCCCCCTCGGTTCCTGCTTCCAACCCCGGGTGGGCTCTGCGCTGGAAACCACGCGGGTGGCCGAAGCTGCGTCCGGACACCTGGGGACTGGGCGCCCACTGGGGGAGGGGAGGATGATGCGGGAGGCTGGAATGTGCCAGGGTCGGTGGTTTAGCCAGCCCCCCAGGGAGCACGGACGGGTGGACCGTGGAGCAGCGTTTTTGCCTTAGAACGTCGCCTTATCTGGAGAGGTTTTCCACGCGGTGTGTGATTGGGGACATGCAATCTTAGAACCCAGGAGGCCAGTCTGCCATTTCCTCTCTGGGAGTGATTTCCAAAATGGACCCCGAGCTGACAGCTTCCTCGGGGCCCACCCTGGGCCCACCCTGCGCTCACCCGGTCGTGGGCAACCCCACGGCCCAGCGTCAGAAGGCCGGCACCAACCTTTCTGCCACGTTTCAGGAACCAAAAGGACCTAGACTGGAGCCTTGTCCAGGGACAGGTGGGACGTGGGCAGCTAAGAGGTTTAAACATTATCCAACATTTTTCATCTCCCCCCTCCCTGCCCCGCCTCTAAAAGAGTGGTAGAGAGAGGAAGGGATCTAATGCAAATTTGTGAGAGAAAAGCCACAAGGTAAAATAAAAACCTGCAACAACTCAGGGATGCATTAGAAGAATTTTGTGGGAATTGTGCTTGGTCAGATCACCTGTTTTCCTCTGAAAAGGGGTCTCTTGCCCAATAGGTTTATTTGTGTCCAGAAATTATCAGTGTGTCCTAAATTGCAAAAAAAAAAAAAAAAGAAAAAGAAAAAGAAAAGTGAATGAATTTTTTGGAAATCGTGTGGTTCCCAGGCTGGCTGATCGAACCCTTGATATGGTCAGAATCACAGTGGCTGGGAGTGGGTTTGGGAAACATACCTTCTCCTTCACCCATGGGGGAAAAATAGAGGCTTCAAAGCCTTTTCCAACCCTGCCAGTGTCCAAGTCAGCCTGCATGGAAGCTTTGTACACCAAGGATTTAGAAGTCAGAAGTCCATGTACTGGACCGTGAATGAATTCCAGGTTGTGTTATCCAGACTGAAAAGGTACTCTTGGGACGTGTTTTGGGCAGTGTGCATATGCTGTGTGAAAGGGCTGTTGTAGCCATTTTCTAGAACGTTAAGGGCCCCACATGCTGTGTCGTTGGAAAATGCGCCAGCTCCAAGTGGAAGTCCCGGGGGCCTGGTAGGCAGATATTTCTTCTATGGGCCAAGCTTTAGGGCAGTTGTCCCTTTTCTTTTTGCTTTGGCCCCTTCTGGGTCACTTGGAATACCAACAGAGTCCCCTAAGTCCCTGCCTTGGCTGCTCTGTACTCCAAGGGCAAGTCACCTGGACTCCCAAACCTGGAAAGACAATGTGATGAATAGAGCAGCAGGCCCTGGCTTGGTTTCTTCAGCCACACTTGGCAAAGGTGTTGTGGTCCATTTCAGTCCTGCATGCCCTGGACACCTCCAAGAGCCCTGAGGGAGAGGGACTGCGTCACCCAGGGGCCATGGAACACCTGATTTAAACAAAATCAGAAAAAGTGCCCTTGGAGCCTCCTTGCAGCTGGGCAGGTGGGGCGCTCCGGAGAGCTGGGCCAGTGTCTGCGACAAGTCTGCAGCAGACCCAGCCCTCCCGGTCCCAGCCCTCCCCCCTCCCCCCTCCCAGCCCCAGCCGCTGCCCTCCTGATTCCATTCCCCTGGCAACGGATCCGCGGATCTGCGTTGCGCTGACATGCGCCCATCTCACTGCAGATGCTGTTTGGCCATTAGCATGCAGCCGAATGTCCCTGCCACCTGCCAGCCTCACTCTGGCCCACGCTCTCAAGCAGGGTGGGGAGAAGAAGGGGAGGAGGGGTTCTGGGAGCCAGAGGGAGAAGGGAGGAGGTTGTCTCTCATCCAAGCACTTCTCTCTGCGCAGCCTGGCCAAATGCTGCCTCAGAGCCCAAGGGACGGAGAACAGAGCTCAGTCAGGGTGGCACAGACTTACCGGGCGGCCCCAGGCAGCAGCAGCAGCAGTGGCCCGTGTGGCCCCAGGTCCCTCAGTGTAATATGCACAGTGCGTTTGCTTGGAGAAGCTTCTCCCGCAGTGCCTGGAATTCTCTCTTTGGGGTTAAGACACTGCAGGTCCCTTTTTCAATGCCAGCATTTCCTCAGAAGTGACCATCCCTTGGCATCTTGACTCGGATGACTTTATAACTAAGAAATGGTCCTGGAAAAAAGGGCCAGAGGAAAAGCTGGAGCTGGAGTCCCCAGTGCGGGCAGGCGATGTTGCCTGGAGGTGAATAGGACATACCTGAGGACAAACTCACCTCCCGGTTTCAGTGAGAGGCTGAGAGTTCAACAGGTCGCCCTTGAAGTCCTTCAGGGCAGGAGCAAGTCCTGTATTTCTGGGTTCCCCCAGCACCTTTGCACATGGGGCACACGGGACACCCAGTACCACCTGGGTCCCTCTGCCACACCCTGTTTTCCAGTTGTGACTTGGCAGCGGCAGTACTGAGCACCTATGTGCCAAGCACTGTGCTGTGCACAGGGGAGATGGAGGTGACTCCTGCCCTCAAGGAGTTCCAGGTGCAGTGGGGGAGACAAAGAAACCTTCATTCCAACATGGAATTGTGTCAACAGTGGGCTTAGGCTGTTGGGAGAGCACCAAGGGGGCCAGGGGTACAGCAAAGGCTTCCTGAAAGAGGGTATATCCACAGACAAATAGGTGCAGAGGGCATGCTAGCAGTGCAAAGGCCCTGGGGCAGGGGAGGGTGATTGAGACACTGAATTTTTAGTTTCAATTACATTTAAGCAATTAGATTAAATTGTGGTTTGCTCGGTGCAGGGCCTAGAGCTCAGGGAGTAGGTCTATGTCACTGGGCTCTATGGGCATCGAGGAGACACTTGCAGCCATGGGAGGGCTGAGCATGGTTGGGAAGGTGGGTTTGAGTGAAGGGAGCAGGAGGGGCTCGAAGCCCCTTCACCCCTTCCTTCTGTATCACCTCCTCTGCCCAGCGCACACTGCAGCCTGCAGGGCTCACCTCGCCTTGTCCCAGCTGCTCTCTGACATGAAGCCCTGCGGAAATCTCCCCTGAAGAAAGAACCAAATTACACGAAAAGCGTTCCACGCCCAGATGTGCAGGAGCACTGTTGAAAAGAGTGAAGGGTTATGTGAATTAAGATATACCTGCTTGAGGGATTATCATGCACATGTTGACATTGATATTAGTGAGACCACAGACATGCTTTTAATATTACTATATTGTCATATGGAAATAAAATAATTCAAAATTGTGTGTGGAGCGTGATTATGACTACTTAAAAAAATTTCTATGTATGGAAGAGACGGGAGGACAGCAGTCTGGTAACAGTTGTTGTCTTTGGGAGGGAGGGTCATAGGATAGTTAATATTCTTTATGCATATGTATTACTTTCGTGATGAAAACAAACCTTATTTTTAAAATCTTACCTTGTCTATATAACATTATGCAGCTGTATAAAATAGTTAAAGAATAATGACTCAGGAAAATGCCAGGCATGGAGACCACACACCTGTAATCCCAGAACTTTGGCAGGGGAGGTGGAGGTGGGAGGATGGCTTGAGGCCAGGAGTTTGAGACCAGCCTAGGCAACATAGCGAGATCCCATCTCTACAAAAAAATAAAAATAAACTAGCCAGGCATGGTGGTGAGCTCCTACAGTCCCAGCTACTTGGGAGGCTGAGGCGGGAGGATCACTTGAGCCCAGGAGTTTGAGGCTGCAGTGAGCTATGATCTCATCACTGCACTCCGGCCTGGCTAACAGAGCAAGATTCTGTCCCCTCACAAAAGAAAAAAGAAAAAAAGAAAAGAAAAAAGAAAATGCCCAGGATACAGAAGTGAAAAAAAATGTGATAAATAATCTCAGATTAAAAATATAATCTAAAAATATAGTAAGACATGCCCAAATATGGTAGCAATGGTTATTGATTATTTTAATATTTAATTTAATAAGATTTTAATTTTTATTTTCTACTTTTCTTTGTTTTCAGAATTTTCCAATTAGTGTTACCCTCAATATGATGGGTGGGGAATGTTATTTTAAAAGCCCCTTCCCTGGCCTCCATTCCTATGTTCAAGGCCCTGTTTTCTGCTAGGGACCTTCGAGAATGCACCCCAGGCTCCCTGCAAGAGCTGTATCCAAGGCAGTGTTGGTCAAACTCCCTGAGGACTCACCCTGGCTGGAATCACAGAGGTCCAGCATCAGCCCTGCCAGGAACCCTGGAGGTTCTCTAGCACAGCCCTGTCCAGTAGGGCTTTCTGCTGTCCGTGTGGTGGCCATTGGCCACATGGGGCTGTTGAGCACTTAAAATGCAGCTGGCATGACCAAGAAACTGGGTTTTAAATTTGCTTCATTCTATTTATTTATTTAGAGACAAAGTCTAACTTTGTTGTCGGGGCTAGAGTGCCGTGGCGTCAGCCTAGCTCACAGCAACCTCAAACTCCTGGGCTCAAGCGATCCTCCTGCCTCAGCCTCCCGAGTAGCTGGGACTACAGGCATGCGCCACCATGCCCGGCTAATTTTTTCTATATATTTT
>CAUYSK010029532.1:0-120978 GCA_963575035.1 Avahi laniger | reverse complement strand
ATTAATTTCTTTCTATTTTTGGTAGAGATGAGGTCTCGCTCTTGCTCAGGCTGGTCTCGAACTCCCGAGCTCAGAACGATCCGCCCACCTCGGCCTCCCAGAGAGCTAGGATTACAGGCGTGAGCCACCACGCCCGGCCTTCTCTCCTTTTTTAATTTTAATTTTTTTTGTTTCAGAGTATTGTGGGGGTATGAATACTTTGGTTACATAAATTGCCTGTGCACCGCCCGAGTCAGAGCTATAAGCATGCCCATCCCCTAGACAGAGCTCCTGCCTGCCCGACACCCTATTAATGTTATTTTTCATATGTGCACATTAGTGTTGATCAGTTAGTACCAATTTAATGGTGAGTACCTGTGATGTTTGTTTTTCCATTCTTGTGATACTTCACCTAGAAGAATGGGCTCCAGCTCCATCCAGGATAATACAATAGATAGTTCACCATATTTTTATGGCTGAGTAGAACTCCATGGTATATATATATATACCACATTTTATTAATTCATTCATGTATTGATGGGCACTTGGGTTGTTTTCACATCTTTGCAATTGTGAATTGTGCTGCTATAAACATTTGAGTTTTTTTCTTTTTTCCTTTTTTTTTTTCTTTAATGATTGTTCATTTCTAAATTCTTGGAAGACACACACACACACAAAAAATGGAAAAGGAAATGCTAGACAGCAAAACCTGGTTTGGGCCCATATCAATCTGATTACCTAAGACAGTCAACACTACCTGGAAACATTTAAGAGTCATTAAAGCTAATGGCTTTTTCTCTTTCTGGTGCAGAATTGTCAACATTCACAGGAAAATTGTCTTCACATTTTTAAAGCCCTATCCTATTAACAAATGTATAGATAAAATGTCAACATTTTAAATGGCTGCAGTTTTAGTCATTTTAATTAATTTTCAGTCAAAAGAAGTTGATTTCATCCACATAATTGCTTACAATTTGTTAAATTTTGTTTATATGATAATAAAACTTCAAAAACATTCTTGAATCAATTCCTCTGGGCAGCTTCAGCATGTTGCTTGAGGCTCTATTATAATGCTTAAAACATCCCAGACATTACAGTAAGTTATTTATATCTCTCCATCACCCACTATTTTGGGAGCTCTTCAGGGGAAAGGACTAAGTCTTATTGTGGTTTCTGACTCTCTCAATATCTAAAACAGAACCTTGTGCATAGGAGCTGCTCAATAGATATTTTCTGGATTGCTAAACTTTAAGGAGGAGTTGGTATTAAGAAGATAGATTAAATACTATGGTGCTCACAGGGTAGTAATATTCTCCAGGGATTAGGGGGTTGGGGGAGGATGGTAAACTCACAACCAATGGACACGGTGAGTGTCGTAGAGGGGAAGGGCATGCCTCTGATCCTTGCTTGGGTGAGGCAAAGTCATAAAATGTAACCAAAATATTTGTACCCTCATAATATCCTGAAATAAAAAAAAAAAAGAAGATAGATTAAATACTTACTCATCTAGCTATATGCCTAATTCTTTATGCCTTACTTTTCTGTTTAGTGCTACCATTTTTCCCTTGCTTTGTGAGGTGCAAGCTGGAATCTTTGTTGGGTAATGCTTAGTTCTTTAGAAATTTAATGTTCTTGGCTCAGCCTCCTGGGTTGTCCTGCCTTTTATAGGTGCAGTAAATTTGATCACCATCAAGGGCTGTTAAACAACATACAGTGATAAAAATATTTCCCTTTGCTGACATTAGGTGTTTTCTAAAACAGTTCGATAAATTCTGGTCAACAGAAACTCTTTGTGATTTCAAAAGTCAGAAAGTGAACTGTTGACATAAATCTGGGCAGATAGAAAAATAAATTGCCCTGCAGTTGCTCAGAAATATGTCCTAGGTGCTTTTTAGCATGACTAGTGGTTGACTATTCCTTCGCTTGATGGTATTATAATAGAAATTATGCAAGCTCATGAGGTTACAAGAGGACTTGTAGGAGGCAACTGCTTGCAAGGTGATGTATCTGCAGGAGGCATAATGGATAGGGTGGGTGGAAGTGGTAAGTTGATGACTTGCAAAGAAAAGTGTTGATTTTAAATTTCATTTATCACGTTCTTGAAAAGAGGGACAGTGATATTGGTAACTACAACAAAAAGACCGTGTGGCCTTAAAATAAGGCCTTGAAAGCAGTAGCTGTAGACACAATTCTCTTCTCCCACTTACTTTCTGCTCCAATTCTTCCTGAATATAGTTGCAAATTTCACATATTCAAACTATACTTTGACATTATGATTCTCTTTATTATCTATTATATTAAACCTAACCCAACCCAAAAGAAATGGAAAAACATACCAGATTGGAAGTGCAGAAGCCAAGTATCTGGTATCTCTCTTTGTCTTCCTAGCCAGGGAACTTGAACAAGATGCACAGCCTTTCTGCAGCCATTGTCTCTTCTTGAAAACAATGAGTTTGTACTATATAATATATAAATAAATATACTCAGATCCCTCAATTAGTTTTCAAGCCCTGCTATTCCTCTTGGCCACCCAGCTTTTCCAACCTGGTTTCCTATTAGTTCTAGAACAGATAATGTACAGATATATCATTTTGTACCTGTATGATATTTCTTAAAATAACATTTGTATCTTTTAGGTAGAGCCAGGGCTCTCCAATTGTATACTCTTTCTCATCTGCCTGTCTTCATCTTCCTTACCTTGCAGGCCTTAGGAAGGGATTGAGTCTACATGTTCATCTACTTGCTGTTCTTTTGCACTTGCTTGGTTTTAATGTATATCTCCTTTCCCATCTCAATACTTCTCAATCCTTTCTCCTCAGCCTCTTTTATTTGCAAACGTCCTCAACCAATATCTTTCAAAATTTGATTCATTATCTTCTCTTTTGGGATGCTATATAAGAGTGATAGATTCTGGAAGCATCATTGTAGATTGAACTTAATAAGACACTTCACTGATAATCAACAGTTGTAGGATTTTAGTCCTAGATCTACCACAAGAGCAAGGCCATTAGTCACTTTCAGCCTCCCTTTCCTGCTTTTGTATAACGACTTGGAGATAGGAGTGGGGATTTAATGTATGTCATATTTTCAGAGAACATATATTTTCAAACATTTCTCATGGAAAGGTAAAGCATAAAAATGAGTGGAATAGGTTTAGAATAAGATCATAGAGAGTGTCAAAAATTGAAGTTAATAGGAGAGGCATTCCATTATTTCTTTTTAAAGTAATTTGCATGACAAGCCAGTTGAATCCTAGGCCAGGATCCTAGCCCAGGATCCTAGCCTAGTGGGCAGATCCTAGCCCACTGATATTCAGGTTCTGAATTTGGTGGGGCTATGGTGCCTTTCATTTCCAAGAGTCAATCTTTGAATACATGTTACTCAACTCTGACTGCTTCTCTGTTAGAATATATGACAATATTTTGTGTTAACTGTTATGTTTCCTTGTATGTTTTTTTTTCTTAAACTGCTTCATCTGTCTTGACTCAACTCATATATTATGGATATTCTTTATTTATTTTATAATCCCTGATAACACCTACCACATGCTTCTGCCCACATTGATTCTCAGAAAAAGCTTGCTGAAATTTGCACTGAAAATGGCTATAAGTTAAGAGATAGAAAGACTGTAGAAAAATAATAAAGAAAGGATGGAAGGAAAGTATTTGAAACAGAATAAGAAACCACTGTAAGAGAGAAGCCAAGTTATGGGGGAGCTGGTACCAGGTACTCTGCACTGGTCTGGCCCTTTGTTCCACAATAGAACACAGGTTTCCAGAGCTGAACTGAGCTAGAGATCATGTGACCCAGTGTTTCCCAAAACATAGAATCTAGAAGGAAGACAGATGAGCACCTTTTTACATCATAGCTAGGCATTATAAGTTGGAAAGGTTGCTGTGTATTTTTATGTGTTATAAAAATACTAATTTCCTATTTACAGGAGTAATGAGTTTTTCTTATTAAGTTTAGAAAAATATTAAATAATGGAATAGATAGTATATTGATTTAGCAAAAATCATGGAAGTGTTATTCGAATTATTCAACTTGAGGAAATTCCTGTGTTTTTCGAAGGAAGACATTGACCTGGTGGAGATCACACAATGAGTAACTGGCAGAGTTGGGCTAAATCTCAGATGTAATAGGCAGAGCCTGGGCACTGGGTGCCATTACCCTTCATGTGAGTTGGATGAGTTGCGTCTTCCTCCTCTTACTCTGCTGTTCATGTGGAAGCTGGGCATAACCAACCCAAACTTCCAGAGTTGTCCTGAGCAGATCCAGGGGCATGAACCGGTCCTGACACACAGTGGGAGCCCCTGAAATACTCGTCCCCTTCTCCACATGCCCCCACCAGCCTGCCTGTGTGACCAGCTCCTTTTCTTTCCACTGTTCTGTGTTTGATCGCATCGATTGTTCAATCCTTTCATGGTAGCAGAAAATTTAGATGCATCTTACTTTTTGTGTTGCCCTTTCAAAACGATTTCACCCACGGTGTCAGTTTGAATCCTCACATGAACCCAGGGGACTAAGAGCTGAAGGTGTCATTATCCCCACGTCCTGTACAAAGAAAGCCAATGCCCCCTGGTCATGCAGAGATTCAATAAGGGCCGTGGCTCCTTTCTCACAGGAGACCAGTTTCCTCATTTTCCCTTCAGAAAAAAAGAAAGACATGCAGACTGATCTAAATGAGCTATAACTGCTAGGCATCAGTCTTGTATTTATATTTTATAATGTTGATTTTTTTTTCAGATTGATTTCTGAACCTTGTCTATAATGAATTATCCCAGGAGATAAATGACTAACTTTTTTCAAAGAGAAAATTTGTTCATCAAATCTTCTTGTGTGTTTCCATGAGATTCAATACTTCTCTGCTCCCTCACTTAAATTTTGTCATGTCTGAATAATCTGGCCTACATTTCCTTGAGATAAAAATAATGCTTTTAGAAGAACGCTACATTGGCAATCTAAGAAGTTCCCATTGTTCCAGGAAAAGGTGAAAGGGCAGATTTCTTTAGCTGAAGTGTAACACACACACACACACACACACACACACACACACACACATGCATATGGAGTGTTTCACACACATGACTTCTGTTGGCATTAGCAGGAACAACATACCACTGCTGGTCTTTTAGTGTTCAAGAGAATGCTGGGGCTGAGTTTCTGTCATAAAATATAAGTCCATTTAAAACCACACCTTTCTGCCACCTTTCCCCTGAGTAGGTGGAATGTCCCCAAGTGCTTTAGACTCCTGCTTATGCCCACTTTTTAATGCATTTGTGTCAGCAGTAATACTGCTTTATTAAATGAAGCTGTTTCATCATGGATAGGGGATGTATTAAGTACAGCAAGATTTCTAATCACAGCGAGTGGTGCGTCCTCACTATCTGTAGCTGGTTACCAACCACTCTCCCTTTATTAATGGGCTTCCTTTGCCAAGGGATGGAATGCAACATTTTCAGAAACCCATTAAAAAGGCACAGCCTATTGTTGCCGCCCTCAGCCGTACAATGTGAATTCAGTTTTCATCCTCTGTGTCCGGGGAAATTCTTCTCAAGACTATATGCGTGGGCTCTATCTAGCCAGCACCACTTCCTCATATGCTTGTATTTTAAGTCTCGCATCAAAGATCATTCCCTGATGGATGTTTTAGTGGCCCTTCTGCCACACTTTCGTCTCCCCGGAAGTTGGCACATCTGAATATAAACTCATTAGACACTAAGAGAACACAGTGAGAAAATAACCTCTCTTTCCCAGAAACAACAAGGATCCTTCTAGAAATTCATTGGAACTTTGTTGCTAAGACATTTGTATTGCTCCATCTTGAAGAAACCCCTACTTCCGAATAAAAATGTGCCATCAATTCAAATATCCTCCACTCAGGGGGATGACTCATCCCATCCCTAGAAAGCGGTCATCCAGCCTCCTACTTGAACAGCTTCAGGAAAGAAGAATCACACAGATGCTGAGGAACACCAGTGCGACACTGGGGAACTCTGGAATGTTAAAGACATGCTTCTCTTTTAAGCAGAATCTTCAAAATTTTGCTGAAGCCAGACACAAGACAGATTCCTGCAAAATTGTGGGTAAATGAGGATTCCACAACTTGAACAACGCTAACCGCATGAAGCAGAGTTAATACAATTGGCTGGTCTCTTTTGTGCTTTTCCTAGAAGCTGTTTTATCGTGAATGCCCTGTTGATTCAAGGAGGATTCAATTCAACAAACGTTTTACTAAGGCTTCATTTTGTATCAAGGGTGGTCTCCCTTTAACTGCACCTATGAATATCAACCAATATTTCTTCTTCAGTTCAAATTGACATGTCATATTTAAAGACAATCTCTCTGCTCTGGAAAGTTCTGAGGAGTCAGGTATCCCATTGAGAGGACATTTTACCCAGCATTTCAGCCCTGTCTGGCTTCCCTAAGCTTTCACTTCTTACCTACCCTTTCTGCTTCTTCGTAATTTTGAGATAGATTATTATAATATACAATAATTTAGAGTGAGACATCCTAATTTTTATACCAAAAGCCACATTGTATTAGCTGTGTTATACTCAGCAAGTCATTTAAATGATCTTTAAAGTGAGAATAATAATGAAACCTACCCTGGAGCATCGCCATGGGGAGCAAATTTTGAGATGATACATATGGTAAAAGGACTTTTTAAAGTATAAAGAACCCTGTGAATGTTAATGATTATCTCTTCAATGGGAGAGGGCAGACAGAAAAAAGGACTTTTCATCACATTCTGTGGCCTCAGAACAGCCACCCTGATGAACACAGTGCAGGAGAGAGGCTGAAAAGTAGATCTTCAAGGAGAGTTCCAGTGAGTATGTGCCTCGTCAGTCCGTGGACAGTGAGTTACTGAGCACAATACAGTCCAGTTCGTAACGATTCCTGTAGCTTTGACTATCGTCTCCTCAAGCACTAACTCTCTCTGCTGCATTACAGCTCTGCCTTTGGCATTCAGTCAGGGATGACCAATAATTGAACAGAGGCCAGAGGTTGGTGTCCATGAATACAGAGATGCTCATGGTGAAGTCCACACCCTGGCAATCATCAGTACAGTCGATTACACTGCAACTTGTATTCTAAATTTTACTTGTATCTGGAGACAAGGGTGTAATGATCTTCTTATCTATGGTTAAATACAGTTGTGAAGGTTGTACACTGAACAAGGTTAGGCTCCATCATGCACACCATAGACATCCTAGAGTTGTGTAGTTATTATGACAAATTTCCTAAAGTGTCTTGTTTTAACAATCTAACTTTTTATAATCTGTTTCTAATAGATGGAAGTAAAGTAAGGTGCTGTATGGGATAGCTAAAAGGATAAATTTTTCTTGCTTTAAAGCATTTTACTGTTCTTTATGTGAGCTTTTCCTATCATAGGCAGTGTGATAGCCAATCCTTCTCAGAATGAAGTGAGCAAAACCTTTTTTAAAAAAATTTTCCAATCTCAAGAATCTCAAGTTATTTTTTTGCACTTAGGAAGCTTGAAGCTGTTCCTAAATAAAAGTAAATTTGTTATCTGAACAGTTAACTTAATTCATTCAACATGTGTGTGCAGACCCCTGGCCCAAGGGAAGTAAAAGACAGGGTCCCTGAAGACACAACAGCATGAAGTAGAAGGCAGTGCGGGACTTTAGTGATACATACACCGTGAGTGGCCTGGGGGGGTGTGGAGCTGGGCGTGAGATGGCAGTGTGTGCATTGAAGGAGTTCAGGCAGGCTTGATCAAGCAGGGGGAAGTCCCACTGAGCCATCTAGGATAAACAGACCATCTCCCTGTTTCTAGAGGAAATAGGGAAATTCAATATCTTTCACATGCAAGTCTGCGTGTTTGAGTACTGGTTTAGGGGGAGCCTCTTTAGAAAATTAATAAACAGATATTAATGCCATAACCTGAGGGGAAGACAGAGGAAATCCCCGTGTTCCACAATCCTGGTGGTGAGGCAGTTGCTGACTGAGCCTGGGTTCCTCTACTGGGCGAAGGGACACATGTTGAGTTTGGCAGGACTGGCAGGACCTTTGGTAGAAAGGACTCTGTCTGTTTCCACCTCTTCATTACCCAAAGACAGTGGTAACTATCCTGTTATTACCATTACAATTAAGTCTACATCTGCAGAGAAAGAGGCCCCCATTTAAAAAGGAGAAATGTTTTGACTAATGTCTAGTTAGCAGCATTATCAGTGTCAGGGTCAGAACTGGGTAGGATTCAGTGCATCTGAAACCTGGCCCAAGCCTCTATGTTGTTCTGGGATATTTGATGATAGTACCGGGTGTACCCGGCTCATGGTCCTAATTAGACCTTCCCCACTAGGGCGAGAACCCCAACTCTTGATTTTTGTGTCCAACAGTGTCTAGATACTAAGTAGTTGCTATAAGTGGCATTATGCAGATTGCACTGGCCCACTGGGGATGTTTTCCAGCTGAGACATTATCCCTGACATTGACCTCATCTATTCCACTGCTCACTGAATGCCAGGGTTTGGAGAAGATGCGAGCACAGCATGAGGGCCTGAGGGAGATGGAATTGCACTGAGGAATGGGGCTTCTGACATGCACAGCCAAACCTCCTGCAGTGTGCTTGATCTTCCCTGGATGCTTGCCCAGCCCCTGAGGTTGTGCAGAGCTGAGGGAGATCACAGGATCCCCTGAGCTGCCTGGGGTGGTGAACTGCCATCCCTTTTCAGAATAGCCTTCCTTCCGGGCACCATGCCTTTCCCACAGACCTGAGTGGCCAGCTCTGAACCTTTGCCAGAAAGTTTGGGCCACTCATCAGATTCTCTGTGGGTCCCACAGGATGTTCTTGGGACATCCTGAAATCCAAGAATCTCCTTTGCTACAATTTTGTGTCAATCAAGATATATAATCTGCTTTTTAAATTTCAATTCTTTTCCGCCTTGTGTATCAGAAAGAGGGATTAAGCTATGATCCAGAAGATACACATTTCAGGCTTCATTTTCTCAATCCTCAACTAAGTTACTATGTAATAATGGACAAAGGATTTACTTCTCTCTCTCTCTCTCTTTTTTTTTTTTTTTTTGGAGACAGAGTCTCGCTTTGTTGTCCTGATTAAAGTGGTGTCATCATCAGAGCTCACTGCAAACTCAAACTCCTAGGCTCAAGTGATCCTCCAACCTCAGCCTCCCAAGTAGCTGGGACTACAGATGTGTGCCACCACGCCTGGCTAATTTTTTCTATGTTTTGTAGAGATAGGGTCTCACTGTTGCTCAGGGTGATCTCCAATTCTTGAGCTCAAGCAATCCTCCCACCTCAGCTTCCCAGAGTACTAGGATTACAGCCACGAGCCTACTTCTTTTTCTTTATTAATGTTTCCCCTGTCTAAATTGCAGAGCCGATAGGAGCATTAAATGAGATCATGGTTGTACAAATGGTTAGAAAATTAAAAGGCATGTTTTATAATCTTGGACTACAATAGCAATATGTGGCCAATAAGAATAAGAACAATTGCCACCTTGCGAGCCCTTAACTATGTTCTAGGTACTGTGTTGAGTAATTCTTACATTTTATCTCTTTTAACCATTATAGCAATCCAATGAGCTTGGTACCATTATGATTTCATTATTTTCCCATATTATTATGGATACTTCCAACAATTAAAAATTTTCCTAGTGTTCCAGGTATGTGACAAATCCAGTATTCAAATCTGGACACACTCCTGAACCTATACTCTTAACCATCACATAATGCCTTTCCTTAATGATATAGCAATTAATAATAACAATAGTAAACAATGACCTGGAAGAGTGGTGTTCTTTTTCTATTAACCTCACAATGAGGAAAGATGTTGGAGGCTCAGCCAATCAGTGTATATTCTGTAGCAATTGTTCACAGAGCTGTGACAACTATTTCTCAAGAATTTCAATATCCAAATATATCTCATTTATTGGTGGCTAGAACTCTGTCTTTGCCTGGGGGCCCTAGAATGGATTGACTGACATGGTAAGGTCTTTTCTAGTCCTGTGTTTCCTGGTATTTGCATAAAGCAGAGTCTATATCTGTTTATCTTCACTGATTGAGGGAACCTCACTCCTTATATGGTTCTTTTGTTGTTTTCTTTTTCAACATGGGACTTTCAAGTAGCAGCTCTGAATTTATTCACATAAACCAATGGAAGAACACAGAGACACCAAGACCCACGAATAGGCCAGAGGTTGGGAAATTATTAACAAGTTCTCAGAGCAGGAAAGGTAAGTCAAGTTTGTTGATCAGCAATGAGTAGAGCCAGGCTGCATCACATATTGCAATAAGCTCCATTTTTGTCTATCTACTAGGGATACAAAGGACTAAGAAATCAACTGATAATTTGTAATTGAACTAAGCATTTGAGGACATATGCTTTGAGTTATACCTTTTCCTGATGACCACCAAGGCAATGCTTCCAAAATATGTGGGTAACATCTGTTACCTGCCAGGCCTAGTACAGGTGCTGGGAACCAAATTTGGAAGGGTAGTCTCTGCCCTTGTGATGCTGACAGTGTAGTGCCCCCCTACCAAGTACTGGGTGGCACTACAGGTACAGTCAGATTAGGCACAGTTCTAAACATTTTCAGTGCTTGCTTTTGGAACCTTGGTTGAATTGTCTGACTTTATGTTAATTGTTCAAAGCAGGATGCAATATTTGCTTCCCAATTCATACATAAATATGGCTCTCCTCAGATGACACATCTACCTCTAGAGTTAGTAGAAAATTTAGGTGTACATTTGCTAACTTTATTTTTTTGTGTATGCTGCAGATGTCAGTTCAGATTTTGCTCTGGTCAAACACACCTTGTAATGGGTTTTGGTAATTTAGCTCCTAGGAATGGCTTGGTTACAGAACCCCATAAAAGTTTAGTGACTTCTGCTTTCTGGCTTAGGTTGTAGGTTAGAATGTACCTCGGAAATTAGCTTCATCCAGTTTAGTGACTTCATTACAGAGCAGTTTGCGTGCTCTCAAGCACTGCCTAATATATTTTTTAACACCAGTTTGTAGCTATCTTGAGCTATTTCTAGGTGGTAGAAGAGGTGGATTTGGCTTGTTTAAATGGCCAAAATAAAAAGATGTCACTGAAATGGGACCCTGTAGTGCCCGGGTGGTTGGGGATCTTCACTACCAATGGTCAGATATAATAATTTCAATGCTGGAGCAGCCAACTCCAATGCTGTAAAGAGATCACTGTAGTAGCCATTGCTTTTTCTAGGGGCAAATAAATAGCGATTTGAAAATTGTATTTATGGTATACATAAAATCAAAGACAATAGATATTGATGAATATTTATAGCTATTTATTAGTGTGCATCCAACATCAAATGAACTTGGTGTTCTCCCTATGCCTAACTAGAGTGTTTTAGGAGGACTTTAACCCGTTAGTGGTACCCTACAACTTGTTACTACATATAACAAATGAACTTCTCAGCATACTGTACATAAATATGGTGACATCTGCTAAGTTGACTAATCATTATTCTGTTAGTGCATTAAAAGTTCAACTTCTTGGAAAAAATGTTTTTAAAATAGGATTAATAACTTTTCTTTTAATTGTAAATACATGGTAACTTTAGAAAAACTAAGATAAATATATAAAAGAGCATTAAGTTGCTCATGATCCTACCATCTGGAAAGACCTACTATTAAAAATTTGTTCATTATATATATAGAGATCCTAATATATTAATATATTAAATTTTTGGTACCTGTTTATACACTTTTGAAGATCCTCATGTGTATGTGTCCTAAATCTATATAGCTGGAAGTCATATTCCTCAATACATATTTCCACTTACTTTATGCTAACTATACACTAAATTTTGAAAATATTCTGTTTCTTTATTCTTTCTGAATATAAATTTTATTGGCTGCGGAGTATTGTGTTCAATGGGTTAACCACTGACCAGTTCCCTATTGCTAAGCATATGGATGGTTTCCAGGATTTTCTTATTGTATACTTGTGCATATATAAGTTTATGTACACATTTTTCGTACAATTTTGAATTTATTTCCTAATGGAAATTTTTAAAAATGGTACTTCTGGGTAGGAGCTTGTTTCTGGCACTTCTTTCAGTGCTGACTTTCTCTGAAGATTCCCCGTGTGGCTGTGCTGTGCAAGGAGGCTTATACCTGTAATGTGGTCCTTCGCACTTCTCTCCACTGTTTCTCAGTGCACCGGCACCCACTCCTCCTGGTGACCTGTGGCCTTGAGGCTGATGTCTTCTTTGTGAGGGAGGCCTCTGTAGGGTTTAAATATTTAAGAGTTAACAGTGTCTTAATCAACCAAGTAGAAATGTCATTGTCATCCCTGCTATTTTGTTAGCTAGTTTCTGTATTACGTCCACTAATTATCAACAAGCCTCCAGAAGGTCCTTAAGAACTGAAAATTAGGACCCTCTACAAAATTTTCAAATGGTAACATAAAGACTGTCTATTCTGTCAACAATATTGACAAAAATAAAAAATAACAATAACAATGCCTAACACAAATTTCAATGTGCCAGGTGCCAGAGTTGGATTATCTAACCTGACCCTCAGAAATGGAATTTTCTTAGACTAATTTCAGAATATTCTTTTAACTGGGTGTACGTGTGTGTTGAGGGCAGTGGTAGAGCAGGGAGAGGTGACATGTAATTGCTTAATCAGGTTCTTGATCCTGGGAGGATGTCCTTATTGATTTTCATTTGTTTTCTGTTTCACTTGATGTGTTCATGGCGGGGGTGGGTAGGAAGAATTAAAAATCTATAAATCCACAGAATATTAGATATTATTTTGTTAAAATTATTATACACATGAGAAAATTGAGGACTGAACAGGAAACTTTTATGTAGTGAATTTCACGTTAAAGCTAAGCCTAATGTTCAGTCTTTAATACAAATGACTAAATTTAAATTTGTAGCTTAAGCCAGGGCTGGGAATACCTACCTAGAGTCCCAGCTATTCAGGAGGTTGAATCAGGAGGATCACTTGAGCCCAGAAGTTAGTTCAAGATGAGCCTGGGCAACACGGTGAGACTCTGTCTCAAAGAAAAAATTGTAATTTAAATTAAATAAAATTTAAAATTCAGGTCCTTAGTCACTCTAGCCACAGACTAAGTGTCTAATAGCCACATGTGGTTAATGGCTGCCATATTGGACAGTACAAGTATAGAACTTTTTATTATCATAGAAATTTCTATTAGAATAGCTCTGTTTTATAATCTCCAGTATAACACTGCTTTTATTATTCCACTGAAACATTTTTCACAGCCACTGAATGCCTTGCAGAGCAACCCCACTTATTACAACTTCACGTGCAGGCCTTTTGAAAGCAATGCATTATTGCATTCTAAAGTCATACCTAGGTTTATTAAAGCATATTGTAATGTCACTGTATTTAAATTATCCACACTGGATGCATAATTACCATTTTAGGTCTTTTAATACACACATCCCTTAATTTTGAATTTTTCTTAAACATATCAATTTGCACTTAACCACAAGTAATAGAGTGCTTAGCTCATACATATCAATGAGAATCCCCTTTAGAAGTGAAAGATTGCTTGCTTAATACCAAGGAATATTTTGGAGAACATCAAATCCCTTGACAGATGAACGTTGCCACGACGATTTACTTTCTTCTGCTTGTAGCTAAAATAGCATCAGTTGCATTTTGCTATTTAACGATATTGGAGGAGAAGGTTATAGCAAAATGATTTACAAATAGTAATTGCATTTCCCAGCTTACATATTTCCATAAATGAGTCCAAAAATTTAATCTGGATTTGTTTCTCAGTCCCAACAATGTCAATATCTGTATCTCTGCCAATCAAACAAGAAGGTGTTTTCCTTTGTTCCAGGTAAAAATATATTAGAAGTTGTTTCATACCCTGACATTCATATCTTTCTCCATTTGATTTTTGACTCTATTATTTGTTGGCAAAAGAGGCAACTGTTTAGAAGCTGTGATTTCAGTGGCTTCAATGCCCACCAATATCCTCCTCATTACTGGTTGATGCCTAGAATCCCAGGCTTAGCTTAGCCTGGAATCCCTCAACTTTTCTTCCCACTAAAAATGAAAATATCACTGGGATGGAGTATTATTAATATTGAGATGACATTTCAGCTAGGACTGGAAAGATGTATGTCTGTTGTCTCAGTGGAAATTGGGAAAGGAGGGTGGGGGTACTGATATGGGCATTCCATATGAAAAAAATATGCAAAGACATCATAATATTATTGGGAGAGATCAAATATTTATTTTCATGTGGAGCTCAAGGTATGTAGGGACAGCATTGAAAATAAAGCTAAAGAAATAATGAAGAGCCAGATTGAGGGCCCTGAAAGCATTTATTTTATTATTATATTTTTAAGACAGGATCTCATTCTGTCACCCAGGCTGGAGAGCAGTGGCACAATCATATCTCACTGTAACCTCAAACTCCTGGACTCAAGTAATCTTGCCTCAGTCTCAAATAGCTAGCACTTAGGAGTACACCACCATGTTCAGCTAATTTGTTTCATTTTTTTTTTTTTTGGTATTATTTTTTGTAGAGATGGGATCTCACTACATTCTCCAGGCTGGTCTTGAACTCCTGGCCTCACCTGAAAACATTTTTAATGCTTTTGGACTTTAGTTTATAAATGGGAAGGGGATATGGAAGAGTTTTAGGCAAGGGAGAACCACCACAGCTTCGTACTTGTGCAAGGTTTCTTCAGCAACACTGTGGAGGACAGGTTGGAGAAGGGTGATACTCAAGGATGGGGCACCAAATAGGAGGCTGTTGGTGAAAACAAAGCAAAAAATTTCAAACGTCAGAACAAAGATGGTGGCAGAGGCATGGGGAATGGAAAAGTGCACAGGGAGTCCGCAGACATTCAGGAATTACCCAGCCTTCCCTCCTTCACATATGTCACTTTAAATGATTTAGAGTCTGGTCCTTGAGAGCTTTCCCAAGGCTGACAGTTGGCATAGATACCTCTTGTCTGCTAACTAGACTTGCACTGACTCCACTCCTACAGCCCTTACTGAACCCAGTCATTACTCTGTGTTGATACATTACTTCTCTTCTTCTCTCTGCTTAATCTCCTCAGCTCATATACAAGCTTCTAGAAGTTGGAGACTTTGGTTCCCTTCCATTTGCATCCTCTGTGGACACAAATAGCAACCCACATGAGAGGAGTCTAGGGGAGTGTTTCCCTTCTGACCAGTGACCTGGGAACCTTTGAGAAACAGAAATGTTATGGAGCTTCTGATTCTTAAGTAGCTCTAGAATGAGATCCAGGAATTTTGAGCTTTAATTTCATCTGATTTTCATGGCCAGTCAGGTGTGTTAAACTATGGAGAATTTCTGATTCTGACATCTGTTATCCAACTTGGTGGTCTTACCAGGGTACTTAACTTTCAGGGCTCCAATTTTTCCATTTGAGAAATTACAGTATTGAAGTAGTTGGAGTCTAAGATCAATCATATCATGACCTCATGGGATTTGCCTAGCTGAGGTTATTTACTGGATGGTAACTAATTTCCCATCCTGGGAGTAGTGTCTGTATCATTTTTCCCCAAAGGTTATTACCTTGCAGTCCTCACCCTAATGCTCCCTGTCATTTTCCCTGGTGGAGTCCTCTTGCCTGAAGAGTCTCCATGTGGGGAGGCTGGGTGGGTACAGTCAGAGAGAGCTCATGGCCAATGCCATCGCCCACGGACAAGTGTGGTTGAGATTTCTATGTGGAGCACCAGATGGTGGTGGGTGGCTAAGAGAGTGTGTGGGGGATTCTCTTCAGACGCCTGTGGGCCAGCATCAGCTGTGCCCCTGCCTCTTGCCAGCTTTTCGCCTACAGGGCCTCGTTGGTGCTTGAGCCATGCCTCAGGTGTGCTGCAAGCTTGGTGATTAGTTACAGTTTTGCTGTACACTCTCCTTCGATAAAGAGCTAGGAGGAATTTGACAGAGAGCTCCTCGTTTAAGCAGTATGGATAAAAGGTAATTGATGTCCAGTGTTTAAAAAAAATAATTTTTATCTGTTTTCACTTTCTTGGGTGTGCTTCATCATAAGTCACTTGTGGAGTTGTCAGTACTGAATGGAATTGGGAAGTGAATTGAGGGTATGAGCCACTTATGCAGAACAAGAGACCCGGAGGCTTAACTTCCCCATCTGCACGCCTGGGTTCTAACACATGTCCCCAGTACAGAGCAGACATCACCCCCTGGATGCCCTGTCTCCCCAGCCTGGCTTCTGCAAGTGGGTCAAGTCCTAATGCCTTGAGGTATTTGTTGTATGTACAGAATTAACTTCTCTCTTATGCATCTAGAATGGTGTTATTTATGTACCATCCCTGGGGAAATCGAAAAAAAGTCATTTTATGCATTCTCAGGATGAAGGAGGAGCTCTGCTGAGAAAGACCTAAGTTGGGCTCCCCACTCCCCAGAGGTATACCCCTTTAGGCCACCCTTGCCTAGGGGCCGCTGTCACCCAGGGAGTTCACTGCTCTTCCCAATGGCTTCCTCTCCCTCCCCTTCATTCTCACTCCCGCAACATCTTCCTACCAGTTCTTGTAGGATTCCAGGTATCGGGAGGGGGGAGAACTTTAATAAATATGTAAAGTCTGTGGACAGCATTCAGAGAGTCAGATAGATCTAGCATGGTGGAAAGTAGAAAGAGAGATGGAAAAAGGACAAAAAGGACTGAGAAAGAGAGAACTGAGAACAAGAGTCGCTTATACAACAGAGAGCAAAATCTTGGACCTAATACCTGACACACTTCCTAGCTGACAGCCTAATTGGATTTTGCCTGATAACACTCTCATATGGGATGCCCTCCTAAGCGCTGGGGCTATAATGATGAGGCAAAGAGATATGATAGCCCCTACCCTCGTGGAGCTTGCAGTCTAGCAAGGAAACAGATGGAATGGAATTACTGCCCAGATGCACAACTACAGACAATACATGCGAGGAAGGAGGATATTAGCTACTATAAGAGCATACAACAGGGATGCTGGGCTGGTCAAGGGGACCTGTAAAAGCTTTGCCACGGAAGTCACTCCACGTAAGTGAGGAGACACTGAAAGGATGAATGGATGCAATCTAGGTGGCCAGAGCCAAGGGATGAGTTGAGAATTCCTGGCTGAGAAAACAGGAAACTGAGTTAGTGGATTCTTCAGTGAGGATGAAAGTCTAAGTTGAGGAAGAGCAAGACTGCTGGTTTCTGTGTTTCTTTTTATGACTAGAAGAAATTTACCGAGGGGGCTGCCTCTCTACTAAAGATGTCTTCCTTTCTGTATCCCAGCTACCACCCTAGAAACGTCTGGTGAACACCAGGTAGATGTGGAATTGAGTTTATGCTTTGAAATGGCTGCAGTCTGTTCTAATAAACAGGCAGTAGGTCCGGGGCTGTGCAGGGGCTGGCCCACAGAGCCCAGTTCTTGCTTTTCTGGAAACTTCCACCAGACTGAGCATTGGAATTGCAGCTGCTGCCCTAAAGGTTGCACTCTTGCCAGACACGGCTGTGCTCATAGCCCTGGACCCCAGATGCAAGTGTAGAATGGCACTATTTTAAAGCAAAATTATAACCCGAGAATAGAAAGAGGGTGGGCACTGGCTGGACGGGTGTAGAATGCTGTCAGATCTAAAGAGGTCTCTGCTTTCTTTTGTAGTGTTTTTAAATTTGCAAACCTGTCCTACGTCTATTTTTATTTCATTTGGTATCCACAGGACACCTCCATTTTACAGGTGACAAAATCATATTAACAGAGAAGTTAAATGATTGCCCATGTTCAAGTTTGCAGACCACATTCTTCCTAGTTTTCTTTATTGATTCTCATTTAGGAGTCACCCTCTAATTAGAACGCACATGTTCCATTTCGAGACAAATGACAAGATAACTGGAATCAGAAACTCTAGAAAGATAAATCTCAGACATGATTTGGTCTTTCTTACTCCTCGTTTACTATCTCGACTCCTATATAATGAAAATTTTTATCCCCAAGAATAATCTCATGCTGCCTTGTAAATCACTGAAGAAAGATTTAATTTAGTTCAGTCCCATTAGGTGTATTTATTGTACTCTGAATCATTGGTATGGGATACATATGACAACTCTTAGGAGGCCACAATATTGCAATAAAAATAAAAATTCATTTTTTTCCGACTTTTTTATACAAACAAGTGACCACTATATAGCTCAAGGCCAGAAACTGATAAACACACCCAGAAGCAGTCAGGATGTTGGATATGCTGGGGCCTCTGTGACTAGCCTGCAACTCTTTCTGGAAAATTATGACTTTTCAAGAACATCTTTAAAGTAGCAAAGTGTTTTCTCACAAGTGAAGAGAGATCCATATATTTCAATGCAGTAGTGGAAGAAATAGCTGTCCGCTCAAGACAGCAAGCAGGTTTTCATGACTATAACATAAAGACTTAACAAATTGTATAATCTCATTTTCTGTGTTAGAGCTTGAAGTTTTATATTAAAAGAAAACAATAATTTTAATTTCATCACTGCTCCTGTAACTTAAATATTCCTTGAGAAAGTGTCAGTATTGTTCTATATCATTCAGATAAAACAATGATGTGCTGTGTTTCCATTGATCCCAACCCTACCACATTTAACTATGAAATTTCTACTTTTGCTTCAATATCAGAAAGATGTTTATGTATAAGAATTATGCAATCTGAATGCTATTAAACGGTCCTTCTCCTTAAAACTGAAAATTCTGAGCACTCTTTTGCATCAGACAATCTGACACATATGGGTAGTTTTTCCACTCATTTTTATTAATTTTAATTTATTATAACTAAAACATTTTTAAAACACAATGTTTTTATGAACTATTTTTATATCAACTTGAAGTAGAAACTAACAATGTTTTTTATGAATTATTTTTATATCCACTTGATATAAAAACTTCTCTAGCATCTTTTTAGAATGCTGTGAGCTCCATTTGAGTTAAAGTTGCCAACAACCAAGGTGGCTCTGACCAACTCAGCAGGAGTCCTAACCTAATAAACCAGGGATTGTAAACAACAGGCTATAATCAAGGCCATAAACCAAGGGTTGTAAAACTGACTGTGAGCAGGCCAACTCCTGGTGTGTTTATTTGGCTAACATAATTTGTATTTGAATATGAAGATGAATTTCTTCAGACAGGGAAAATGTTATCCCATTACCCAAGACCCTGCCATTCCCTATTGCCTTACACTTTGCCTTAAGTACTCATTTACACTTCTTGCTTAGCCGTTATGGGCACCTGAGTTTGTGATCCCTCCTAGTTTTCTTTGCTCAGTACGAGCTATATTAAAACCTCTAGTTTTTTAGGGATTTTTTTTTATTTTTTTAATTTCTTTCCAACATTTTATAACTTGAAAACTGCCTAGGAAGATAGAAAAAAAAGGCCTCAGGTTTTTTCCAGTACTACAAGGCTTTCCTTGACACTGTTAGAGTACAGCTCTTAACCACCTCCCTTACTCAGTGGGAACTGATTGTCTTACATGTAATAGGTTATGAAGCTATTGCATTCAAAATAACTGGTTTAAACCCAAACCACAGTCTTCATTTTATGAAGAAAAATTTTTGGACACAATTCAATAAAAGTTTAGCTGGTGTCTTCGTAGAGCCCTTTATGGTTTGCTCTGACTTATCTGACAGTCTTTTCAAATCACTGTTTCTGAGTCTGACAAAAATTGGCATACCAGAGGTAGTACTATAATTATCTCGAATAATACATTTTTCAACTCAGGGATGACAATCTTAAACAATTCAGCATAGCCTACCAAGTAAACATATTTGAGGCTTCAAAGGGAATTTCTTTAGGAAAATATAATTTACAGTAAATTGAACAAACAGATAAAGTTTGGAGGCAACATTCACAATAACAGCTAACTTCTACTTGACAAAGGATTTAATAATTAAATGCTAGCCATCCTGGTACATTCAGATGATTGTTTATGGGAGTTTGGACTTTGGCAATTTGAGAGTGGGAGTGAGTGGGTAAGTGGGGGTCAAAGAAATGCAATTAGAAGTATGACCTTAAATAAAATCTTAAGGCTTCCCCCCGACCAGCTAACTGAATGGCCCTCTTCCTGACCAAGGGAATACCCTAAAACTGAATTGCCTGCAATGAGAAGGGAGGCCAGACATGCCTCATCATGCCCCCGCCCTTCTCAGAGATATCCTTTGTAACACATTGACAGGCCTTTCATGTATTGATTTATGATTTTGCCTGTAATCTGTCTCCCTGAAATGTATCAAACCAAACTGCAATCCTGCCACAGTGAATCCGCTTGCTCAAGGCTTCTTGGGTGTGGCTCCAGGTTATGGTCTTCAAACTTGGCTCAGAATAAACCTCTTTAAGTTATTTTACAGAGTTTGGCTTCTTTTCCATTGACAGAAGCTACTGCCCAGAAAAGCTATCTTTGAAAATATAAAGTCCCCGCCACCAAAAATGCACAAGATCATGTTTGCATGCAGTTTCTCAATCCCAATCCCAGAATGTGAGATGCCCCTCTAGTAGATGTGGACTATTTTGCTATCAGTGAAATGACAGAAGGTTTCAATATGGTGGGAAGACATAAACCTAGAAAAATGAGTTTATATCTAACAACAAGAAAGGCAGCCTCTCCCTGTGCCCCCTTGGCTCATGTAAGACTAACAAAAATATGTGTAAAGTATGCTGTGGTGATGGTGGTGCTGGGGTATGTATGTATGTGTTTACACTGTGATTGGGAAATATCCCCATTGGTTAGCTCCAATAACATAATGTAGTGAGAAGAATGATCTTGTAATTAAAAATTATACCACATTGGGCAAGGTTCTTTATCCTCAAAGTCTCACTTTCCTTTTTTCACAAAATGCGGATACAAGCAATAACTCACCTTAGAAGGCTGCCCTGAGGGGTAAATAACACAGGCATAGATGATAGAGACTAAAGAAATATGTGGGAGGAAATCCCATAGAAGGATCAAATTTAAAACAAGCCAATTTAAAGCCATAGAGGGTCATATCTGGCAAAGGTTTTATATCAGACTGATCTATAAGAGAGCCTTGTAGTGAATGCTCTCTGCCTTGCAGACGGAAGGCCACCCCTTTAGGTTGGATCCCACAGGAATATGAATAACAGCGGATCATAGGAGGAAACACTTTTTGAAATGGAGCTTGTTAAATCTTATCAGTAAGTAATTACTTATCATTACTGCAATACATCATTTTAAAAAGTATTTTCCAATGGCTGCTCTTCCCCTTATAAATGTATTATTCATATCTATATAAATAACAGTTCGCTAAATTCGTTTAAAGAAATCCATTGATTCTAGTAAATTATTAGGCACTTATAACTGTCACTCAGGCAATAATCTAGAAATGCCCCACTCAGGATTTCTGAAAACTCACTCCAGGGATGAAGGATGAACAAAAATACCACTCCATCTGTTAGCCAAACCGACTATACTAAATAATTTGGAACTTAATTACAGAGTTGGCTAGATTTTCAAAATGTGATTTCCAAAGACTGAAAGTTTTATTTAAATCTTTCTATGTTTATTTCCTCTAAGGACTATCAGTGGTGTTTGCAAATTTCAGTTTTAGAACCACTGGCTATAAAGGACCAAGGGTTAGGATTTGGATGTAGGGAAAAGAGTAAAGTGGGGAAAATTGTGTTCTTTTTCTTCTTTTTTTCTATGTGCCTTCTTCAGTCCTGGTTTAGCTGAGAATGACTTCATGTATTTTCCCCTGAAAATAGAGCTGTCAGATAAAATACAGGACACCTAGTTAAATTTGAGTTTCAGATAAACAACAAACTACTTTTCAGTATAAGTATGTCCCGTGCAATATTTGAGACATATTTATACTAAAAATAATCCATTGCTTATTTAAAACTCAGATTTAACTGAGTGTCCTGTATTTGTATTCGTTAAATCTAGCAATTCGACCTACAAGACAACTATTTTGCCAAGATATTTGTTGAAAAATTTGGGTCAAAATTTCTCTCTCTGGAGGTATAATTATTTTAACTGAAAAGTCCTTAAAGAACAAACTCTTCAGGACCCCCAAAATGAATCTCTGTTAGTAGAACTTTGGGTATGCTTGAAAGGTGGTATATTGAAATGTTTTGGTTGGGAAGGCCTTTTTGTTGTAACTAAATTTAGAACATATAGGTGACATTTGTTCTCTGTACCCACAGCTTGGCAGAAGCAAAGAAGGAGGGAGGAAAAGAGTAGGATTAAAGCACAATAAGTGCTTTACTTTATTTTATTTTATTATTTTTAAATTTTTTAACCATGAATCTTAGAGTGGGTGGAGAGGGGAGGAGAAGCTTAAAACTTGTTGACTCTACTCTTTTGGTTATTCAAGCCAAAAATCACGGAATCATTCTTGGCTCCTATTTCTCTCACATTCCAAATCCAACCCAACAAGAAATGTTGTCAGCTCTACCTTTCAAAGATAAACAGAATCTGTCTGTTTCCTACCACATCCACTGCTGATAACCTGGGCCAGGACACCATCATTTCTTAGCTGAAGTACTGCAGTATCCTTGAACTCCCTCCACCACCACCATGGCCATTTTCAGTTTACGCTCCACACAACATCCTGATGGATCTTGTTGAAAGCTACATCTGAGCTGTCACCTAAAACCCTTACATGGCTCCCATCTCACTCAAGTCAAGTTCTAATGGTGACCTGTAAGGCCTGTTATACACTCCTCCATTGTACCTCTCTGAGCTCCACTCCTACAATGCCGCCCCATCAGCCTGTTCTGGCAACACTGGCCTCCTTGCTACTTCCCCACTGTATCAGACACACTCCTGCCTCCAGAGCTTTGCAATTGCCTCCTCTGCTTGAGGCAGATGCCTGCATGGTTTGCTCCTATGGCTCTTTTAAAGTTTCATTCAGGTGTCTTATTCACAGCAACTGCAACATTCCTCTACCCCACTTTACTTATTTTAATTTTTTCTGTATGACATCTATCATTGTCTACACTATATTGCATGTTTCTCCTACTAGAATGTAAGCTCTGTAAAGATGCTAAGTTTTATATTGCCGCTCTTGTTTATTCTGATTACTGTTGTATCCCAGTGCTTAGTGCCTGGCACATGGAAAGTGCTCCATAAATATTTATGGAATGAATGAACTAACCATTACCAGTTTTTAATAGATTTCTTTTTGAATTAGATACTTATCTGGAAAGAGCAGAGTCTTGGAGGAATGGACATAGGACAGGATAGCTGTAATGGCAGGGTCACATTTTGCAAAAGATCCGGGATATAGTGGCAGGAGATGGAAAAGGCCAAGACAATGGGGGACAGTTGAATAGTTAGGTCAATATGAGGCCTTTGGATGCCTGTGAAAGTATTAGGGACACTTCACAATTTGGCCAAAGATGGTTCTTTTACAAAATCAGATTTGGAAAATATTTGTTTATCTGATTATTACAAAAGTATTAAGAGTACTCGACACATCCATAGTCTTTACCCTGGGGCTCCCTGTGATCACCAGGATCAGGGAAGACATTAAGATAATTGAAAGTCCAGTTTACTCTGGGCTATGGGGATCATTATACAGTGTACTGTGGCAGGTGGTCTTTCTGCCACCTTTTCTCTATTCTTTTCTGCTCTATTCTCTGGTCTTACTTCCCAGGCCCCCAACAACATTGCTTTCAGGAAGATCCTTCTAAGAAACTGGACAAACCACATTACTATGGAATGATGACTTTTTTTTTTTATCATTGTAGTAGATAACAGGGAAGAGCCTTTTAAATTTCTGTTTTCCTTTATTGGGAATAAACTCCCCTTCTCCCTGCTCTCCCATCCTTGTTTCCCCTCAGTCCTTCCTCCATGCTGGCTAAACTGAATTTCCACACATATTTTCGTGTTTTTTCCCCACTCTCTAGATGGCCTCCATTGCTGAAGAACTAGAGAACTTCCCAGCTCTCAAAACTCAACTCACATGTCAGCTCTTCAGTGAATTTTCTTAATTTCAACCAAAAGAACTTACTGGTTCCTCCTCTAGGATCTCATAGTACCTTGCACATGCCTTTGTTGCAGCACTGACCTTACCATATTATAATGACTTCTTGGCATATCTTTCTCCCTCAGAAGATGGAGAGGGCATCTTTGCACCTCTACCACCAAGTATAACATACAGAGGGTATATAATAAGTCCATATCAGATGATTTAGTTTGGAAAGTTCAGAGAAATCTATTCTTGCTCCCAAACATACAGTTCTCTGGAGATACAGCCCTTGCCTTTCTCGGTTCTTCATAAGAACCTCCCTGTTTCTGTGCAGATGTGTTGATTGAATCCTGTCCCAAAGCTAGAAGAAACAACACGTTTTTCTAATGACCATTCTTTTGTTGGTCATACCGAAAGGCAAGAGAGTCATCACATGCTTACTCTTAGGATCCGCCCCCTTGGCCAAACCATGTCATTACATGTTGTCAGGCTTTGAGAGAAAGCATTCTTCATTTTAATTCTTTGCATGATTAAAGTCATTCAATTACCATTTGATTTAATTAAATGGCTTTTATGATTTAATTTTAGTGAGGGGAAAAATGATCAGTCATTAAAATGATGATTGAATGATGTTTTTTTTTTTTATTATTGCAGTAGATAACAGGAAAGAGCCTTTGAGATAAGTTTTGTAATAAAAAATCCTTCTGGTAGTCAGTAAAATGTGTTATCAGTAATGAAAAAGGAGTTGTTGATATTGTTAATTAATAAGTGATGAATTTGTGTGTAACCTGACACTTCATTTACCCCAAGAACACTATCTCAGGAAATTGCAGAGAATATTAGTCTGTCACTCTTTACAAGAATTTTTCAGAGAGAGAAATAGAGAGAATTAGAGAGAGAGAAAGAGAGAATAAAGATGTGTAAGCTTTTAAAGGAAAAATTCTAAATTGTAGTGTAGCATTCAAGCAAACCTAATTGGTTAAAGAAAATGCATGGTCTGTATTATGGCATGTTGTAGAAATATCAGAATTTATTTAATAGCATATCTTTTCTCTATTTTTTCAAATTAATAATTGATACTTTAAGTTGTATGTCATAATATTTTCTTTGTTGTGAATTTCATTAGGAGATTTTTCCATTCCCATCAGTGACACCCTTTCGGATGCTAAATGGTATCTTGATAATAGAGGAAAAAAATTCAGGCAATTAATGTTGGGAATCTAAGGAAAGGTCTTCTAAGTGCATATATATTTAATATACCTTGTAGGAATTTTTTTCCAAAAAGAGATAGCCTGATAACTAAGAAATGCTTGGTTGTTTGGCTCTAGATTCTGATACCAATTCTCTGATATGAACTGGGTATTCTGCAATTCAATTCAGTTGTGTTGCTAAATACCTAGAGTAAGCATACACTCGCAAGTTAAGAAAAAAGTTCTTCACAAGACTACTCCCACTTGAGATGCCAGATGCAAGTTTTGGGTGTTTGTCTTCCAGCCACTTGCACTGCTGCCCAGCTGGCTACAAATTCTAAAATGCCTTATATTGGCCTCAAATTGGTGGACTGTCGTCATGTTCTGACATTACCCAGAGTTAGTCCAGACCCCACAGGTTAAAGACAAAGTCCTTCACAAGACTGTCACCACTTTCAACACCAACTGTAGGCCTCAGACCCCCATGCTTCTGACCAACTGGCTAAAATTTTGAAGGGTCTGACATCTCCCTTGGTTCCAAAATTCACTAAAACAACAGAATTCACTGAAAGTGCTGTATTTAAGATTTTAATTTTATTGTAAAGGATATATCTTGGAAACACCCAAACGGGGAAAATGCACAGGACAAGGACATGGAGGGCTGGGGATACAGAGCTTCTATACCCTCTGCTTAAGGACCATGGCCACATCAGTCTTCTAGCAGATCAATGTGTTTGCCCACCAGGAAGCTCCTCAGAGCCTTTGGTGTTCAGGGTTTTTTTTTGAGGTTTCATTACGTAGGAATGATGAATTAAATGAATAATTACATGACTAAACTTGATCTCTGGTCCCGCTTGCTTCCCTCCCTGGATGTCAGGCTAGCCCAAAGTTCTAATCCTCAGATCACATAGTCAGCCTTTGTGCTGACCAGCTCCCATCCTGAAGCTTTCTAGGAATCCCATCATGAGTCACCTCATGAGCATAAGAAAGACACTTCTATCACTCGGGAATTTCCAAGGGTTTTTAAACCTCTTTGCCAGGAAGCAGGGTACATTTTTATTATACCATGGACTTATTTTATAAAAATGTCTTGGATTTGGCTTTTTGAATAGTTATCTTATCAGTTCAAATAGTATTTTCTAGATGTTTTGTACATGCTTATCACCAATCTTAGGAGGGGGTGGGCTCAGGAAAGATAAGGCATGTCCCTTGCCAAATAGTGTCTATTTCGGGAGACATGATTAACACGGGAAACACCATTATGCTAAGAACTATCCATGTCGAGCTTTTGCATTTATATTCTCATTGTATCCTTATTAGAGCTTCATAAAGTAGTTCAGAGAAGTGAGTAAAAACACACTATTAGATTTGAACCCAAATCTGTCTAATTCCAAAATTAATTTTCCACTAGTCCACACTGTAATGTAAATTGGAATTGTATTATATTGAGAGGTACATGCAACTGACATTATTAGTACAAACTCAGAGAAATAGAGCTCAGTGGGGGAGAAGAGAGTCAGAGAAGGTTTTGTGGAAAAGGTTGAGCTTCAACCAGGCCTTGAAACATGTGTAGAAACTGAATCTTAAAAGGAGAAAATAGAGATCTTCTTGGTAAGAGAAGCAAAATGAGAAAATGTGAGACAGAAATAAGTTATGGTATTCATGAATGGTTTAAATTTCTTTGCTTGGTGTCTCTGGTTATGAGGAATTCTTTTTTCTTTTGAGTGGACCTGTTCCATTCTCCATCTCTCCTTTTGCCAGAAGGTTCAGCAAAGTCAACTTCTGGTAACTTCTCCTCAAGAGATCTGTTCTGCCTTTCAAAAAATGATCACCAGAAGATTGAAAAGATTGAAAGTTTATTGCCTCTGAGTGTCTACTTTCCACCGGTTAAACCAACCAATTCTTGCCCCATCCTTCAGACCATGTGATTCTGAATTCCCCAGTCATTGCAGTTATGGATTGATGGAGGTTAAGAGAGTCTTTTGTGACATTAGAGAGGTTGAGGTTTGACATCTGCCATTTACTAAATGTGTACATTAATTAACCTCTTTGAATCTCAGTTTCTTCCTCTATGAAGTAGTGATATTAATAACTCCCTTATAGCATATAGTAAAAATTCTATGAAATAATGCAGGCAAAGCACTCAAGACAATTCCCTAAATATGGTAAATATTTAATGTATATTATCTATTATTATAGTACTATATCTATTAGCTTTAGCTGTTAAAAACATATCAGTACTATATCTATTAGCTTTAGCTGTTAAAAACATATAAAATACAAAAAAAAAACCCAAACTTAAATTTAATATCTTAAAATAAAATAACTTATTAGCTCATGATTGTGTGTGCTGGCAACTTGGGCTAGGCTCACTTGAGAGTTCTGATGATCTTGGGTGGGTTACCTCATGTGCTCACTGTCTGTTTGGTGGTTGAAGGTCTCACTTGTGTCTGGTGGGTGGATGGCTTCAGTCTGATTCTGGACAGGTGCTCTTGTCATCCATCTGATCAGCCTGGGCTGATTCACATCCTGGGGGCCCAGAATTCCCAGAGACAGCCAAAAGGCATGTCCTTCTGCACACATGCTTTCCATGTCATGTGTGCTGCTGTCCTACTGGCCAAAGAAACTCCAGGAACAAGGAGAGGGGAGGAATGGTGGCTCATCTGGCAATCAATCTCAGACTGAAATTCTCTTCCTAAAAAGCATGTTTTAAAGGTACAAGTGGAGGATGGATTACTCTGTGCGAGGTTGAATTTGTGTTTGTCTCCTGGTACATCAATGACTTTGTGCCTTAGTGTGTGTATGTGTGTGTGTGTGTGTGAGAGAGAGAGAGAGAGAGAGAGAGAGAGAGAGAGAGAGAGAGAGAGAGAGACAGAGACAGAGACAGAGAGAGAGAGGTGTGAAGAGAGGAAGGAGATGAAAAATTGATGGGTGACTAGGATCAGCCTGAGGAAAAAACCCCTGAGGCAAGTGGCCTCAGTAGCCTAATGCCCATCTGGGCAGAAGGACCAGAGGAGGATCCCCACTGCGGGCCCTAGAGATATAATAGAGAACAAGGGCACCAGACTTATCTTGGAGAGTTCCATTCCTTCCCTTTGTCTCTTCCAGCTGCAAATCTGTGCTGAGTGCTGTCTCCAGCATAGGTACTGGCTGCATGCAGTGTCCAGTGCTGGCACTGCTGGTTTTATACCAGTGATCAGACAAACCATTTTGCTTTTTCATTTGTTTAATGAGGGCATTATATTTGGTGATTTCAAAGGTATCTTACAACTGTGACACTGTGCAATTTTATAATACTATACTATTTCTTTTTTCCCTTTTAAAAATGTACACATCTTTTATCCTGGCTCTTCAGCTGTCAGCTTGTTGCTTTGATGGCACCCACCTATGGGTGGAGTGAAATACTGACAACAAAAAATTGTATCAATAGAGTCCATTTCCATGAGCAGGGGGCTTTTTGTGTCCTTTGCATTCTATCACACAGGGAGCCCTGAACTGTTCCTTGTCCAAGTGAGATGTGTTGAGATTTCTGTGTCATGGCCTGGACCACTGGGAGATTTGTCTGATAAAAATAGGAGATTGTCCCACCCTAAGGTAGGGATCAGGCTTCTCTTTCTACTTATACCTCTTTTAAAATTGAGATATTTGTTATATTTAGAACACAAAAAATGGCATTAGCTATGGGATGTTGTGCATTTACCTTATGCAAGCCTCGGTTTTCTCATCAGTTCAACAATACCTATCTAACAGTGCTATAATAAGGAGTACATTAGATAAGGGTCTAACATGCCAAGGTCAGGGTCTCTCTCCTTGTATGACTTCAAACAATATCTGATTTCCTTTCTTCCCTTCACCCTTTGCTGAGCTGATCAAATAGGATCACTTGTGCTGGCTGCAGCACTTTGTGACTGTAAAGTACAAAACAAATAATGAATTATTATTACTGATACCAGCCCATGCTCCAGGATCTGGGAAATACCAGAAGGTTCTCTTTGCACAGAGGCATCTGGCTATGTTAGAGTCAGGATTAGGAGTGTACCCAGGTCTTTGCCTCCAGTTTAGGGCTTTGCTAACTGATACCTTCTGCTCACTTGTCTATCTACTTCCCTGGAAAGGCCAACACATAAATGGATCTATACGTATCAACTTAAGCTCTGGAGCCTTAGGTAGGTAAGGCAACAAAACCCAGGCACCTACCCTTGATTTGAGCCCTTTAGAGAATGGTATATTTGGATCACATCTTTCAGCCCAGGGCCCCTTAGCGTATTGGTGGGGTACCTAACCTTGGATTTATATTATATAATACAATTATACATACAATTATAATTATTATATAATTTGTATTATATAATCTTGTGCTGACCTTACCTCCTGTCTTTTATTTTTTACCTCTTGAAATAGACAGCAAATTTTGATTTGCAAAGGACTCTCAGATACAGTACTCCTGCCTTATCTGTGTTTTCGCTTTCCATGGTTTCAGTTAGTCAACAGCAGTCTGAAAATGTTAAAGGAAAAATTCCATAAAGAAGCAGTTCATAAGTTTTAAATTGCACCTCATTCTGAGGAGCATGATGAAATCTCACGCCATTCTGCTCAGTCCATACTGTATATTGCTACCTGCCTGTTACTGTATAGGAAAAAGCAAAGCATATATGTATTTTCTGTGGTTTCAGGCATCCACTGGGGGTTTTGGAATGTGTGTACTCTCGCCAAGAAGGGAGGGACTACTTTATTTCTCAAAAGCATTCAGTGATCACAAAGTGTTATTTATTTGGTGAGTTGATTTTTCCCCCTTGATAGGTTTCTTTTGAAATGCTGCAGGGAAATACCATCAGTTCTGTCTGCCTTCTCAAGAGAGCCATAAAATGCTATTCGCTATTAGCTAAAATGCCACCTCTTGGCTCCATTGATCTGAAGGGATTTGAGATCCCCAGGGTGGTCAGAGATTAATTATACACAAATTATATTCGGAAATGTCCCTGAGTGCTTGCTCAGGATCTGTGCTGCTAAGGCGGCTCATTGTCAAGACCCAGGCCAGGGTCTGAACTCATCAGAAATTTAAAGACTATGTCTGTCCAGCCTGGGGTATGCAGAAGTGATTCATTTCCAGAGGTGAAGTCCTTAGAGTTCCTAAAAAGGGCAGCTTCTGAATCAATGGGAACCAAGCCTATGCCATTCTCCAAATCAGTCTTTGGGGATATGTGAAGAATGAGAAAGTGACAGGAACAAGTTATCTTACTAATAGGTTTAATCTGAAATACACAAGTTAGGTTTAAGGGGAGAGCACTTGAGAATAAGAGATTTAATCACTGAAATAGGTCACTAAGTGGTTTAAGAAGTTGTTTTCTAAAAAGTGTCGTTAGTGTCTTCGGGTATAAAGAATCAAAGGGCAGGTTCCCTTATGTCTTCCAGGCTTTCATACAAAAGCATCTCCTCTCACTCTGCATCTATTTTCATTCCCTTTCCGTTTAGAGCCCCTGGTTCTTACTCGTTTCCCTTAATTATCCTCAGCTGAACTGACCGAGAATTTGCATAGATGATATTAAATTCATGCAACTTCAGGAAAGATATACTGAAGCAAATGCATACTATGAATTTTACAGTTACATAGCTGATTACAGTTAAAAAGTAATTACTGTTGATAAAATTACTTAATTAAATATAATACTAATAGAAGAATAGAAAAATTACTATTAATAAAGGCTATATGTTTTTAAAAGGTATTCTCTAGTATATGTGGCTAGTGTAAGCCAAAGGTGGTAAACTCTCTTATCTTGTCCACAGTTGGATGGGATAAAGAAAAATAATACTAAGTGAAAAGATGATAGGTTTTTGGAAAGGTTTGCTTTTGACCTTCATCTTGGAAGAACAGTACCTGCATGTTCATCTGGCATTGCAGTAAGAAGAGCATACAGGTTTTATGTTCGTAACCCATGCTAGCGTTTATTTCTTACGGGATAGTCCAGTGGTTTTGGTCTTGCTGTCACTCGTCTTCCGGGAGTCTTCTGTCAGCTACAGGGAGGTTACAGGAGTATGTCAATAAGTTCTGCCACACTAGCGTCTGAAGAAAGACAGCATAGACAAATCACAAAACCTGTGAACCACCTCTATGTGAGTTATATTTTCATTTATTCCAAACCATTTCTTCATTTTATTTAAATTTATATGCTGATTTTCTTAGTTTGAAACTGACTTGTTTTTAAGCAAATCAAATCTGGAAAATGAGAAAAGCAAGCACATTGTTCCTCAGACATGATTTTTTTTGATGATCCTTGGCAAAAGTATTATAGTCTAGGTCCCTATAATGAAATGGTTCATTACTTGGTTTTGCTGATGAAGCACAACTCATTTTTACCTCTTATTATGAAAATTTTCAAATTTAAACAGAAGCAGAGAGAATAATATAATGAACCCTCCTATGAGCATCATCCAGCTGCAACAATATTAACCATGTTTAATCTTATCACATCTAAACCACCACTCCCCCCTCCCATTATTTTAAAGCAAATCTCATATATATAATCTCATAGTAAATATTTCTATGTTTATTAGAAGTGAAAAAGTACCTTTAAAAAGTATTCATGTGGCACAGTTTTTAAAATCAAAACAACACCTACTGTTGACTGCTTATGACTTGCAATCTTAGGGAAAGTTGAACAAGCCCCTCTGGGTGAATAGACCAGTGCACATTTTGAAACCTGATTGAAAGAACACTCCAGGTGGGCCAACTTCTCTCACGAAGAAGTGTTGTTAGGTAAATCATAGTTATCAAAATGAAAGGATATTAGTCAAAATCAGGCAAAATATGGGATGGAGGATACTCAAGGCAACAAGCAAAGGAATGACAACATGTTGCAATTTTCTTTAAAAGGGAAGAAATTTTATGAGAGTTAGATTGAAGAAGACAGAATTTTGGACTTTGAGGATGACATTTTAAAAGTCATGCAAATCAATAAAATTTGGAATGTGAATAATTCCATAGGACAAATCACTAAGTTTCATCATCAAATAAATTGCAAGAGGCAAATAAAATAAATGAGAGGTGATTTATGTATTAAAAGAGACTTAAAAGATATATCGACCAATGGGAGTGTGAACCTTGTTGGGATTCGGATTCAAACTAAGGGTCAAAGAGAGAGAAAAGAGGAAAGACAAAGAGAATATCAAGAGTACTTGAACATTGCCTGGATATTTGATAATATTAAGGAAATGTTGGTTGGAGGTGATGGATATACTAATCATACTGAATTGATCACAACGTGTTGTATACATGTGTCAAAATAGCACTCCATACCCCATAAATATGTACAATTATTATGTGTCAATTTATAATATAAATTTTTAAGAAGAATCAAAAGCTAAGTCATGAGACAGTCTTGGTGTGCAAGACCTACATGCAAAGACAGTAAACTCTTAAGTGCGACCCCAGAGATAGAACTTGCAAGTGTTCAAGTTTTCGATACATATTGTTTGATAGGCTAGGGAAGTACCCACTTTTATGGCATTATTTCAATGGGAAGATGTCTCATGAGTTACAGCAGATGATGACAGCTTATATATGCCACCCCTTTACCCCATTGCAGCTAAAGGCAGCTGGGAAGAGTTTCCCTGTGCCCTCCCAGAGCTGGAAGGGCATGGAGAAGGACAGTTCTCCTGCTGCTGCATATGCTGAACATACAGAGAAAGGATAGAAGAGGGGAGAGGAAAGGAAGGGTTAAAAAAGGAAGAGGTAAGAAAGAAAGGGAATGGTAGGAGAGGGAGAAGGGAGAGGGAAAGGAAAAGGGGCTGTCCCCTCATAATTATTGAATGGTTAATTCCAGGCATCATGCCTGGTATTTAATTTGCATTATCTCAGTTTCCCTGACCAAGGCACAATTAAAGTGAGTAGAATCATCCCATTCATAGCAACACAAGTGGAAGGGATTCTGCCTTCCTGCTTCAGCTGTAGTTACAGCAACGGGCATTGTAAATTCAATGGGACTACCCCTGTTCTTATTGGCTTACTTTAATGTCTTAATAAAGGATTCTGTTTTTAAGAAGATGAGTATGGTAAGTTAACAATTGGATGGAAATACAGTGTACTTATTGGGGACTTAAGGAGGCCTAACTCTGGATACTGCAATACTACCAGATCTCACTCTCCTACGAAGGCAGAAGGAGTCCCAATTCCGCAGGCCATACCATCTCAAAGTGGGCAGTCAAGGAATCATGTTAATGATTGCAAAGGTGTTGGTTATGGTTTTCAGCTCTGAGCCCTGTCCAGGGTAGTTCTTCTGACCCCTCTTTCCATGGACTGAGCCTGAGCAGGACAGAAGTGGAGGCCTTTCCTCTCTCTACCCTGCTACGCAGTGGCCCTGGCCAGGTTTCTCTTCCACGTTTTTCATTTCCTGTTTGATGCAGTTTTCTCTTCATTACTGGGCCTTTCCACTGTTGCAAAGCCATCAACACAATCCCTCCCATCATTTCTGACCTTCAATCACATTCTTTTCATCATCTCTGAGGATCCCTCAGAATCCTCACAGAGGCAAGGCAGGCTTCAGCCCTGTCCCCTGGAAGATGTTCCTTTCCCTGGCTCCTTAAGATGTTAGCCTTATGCTTTTAGCTTTCTAAACTTCCCTGTCTCTATTTCACTTTATCTAAAGTGTTGTTGCATCTGTTAAGATGCTTGTGGTTGCAAGTAAAGAAATCACTCACTTTCCAATGGCTTGAATAATAGTTATTTATTATTTCACATAGCAATAAGTTTAGAGGTGGATGCCCCAGGCTGGGGCACAGTGGAATCAGCAAGACCAGTCTCCTTCCATTTTCAGTTCTGTGACCTTACTTAGTCCTTGTGTTTGTTCATTGCTGGAATCAGGATGGTTGTCCATGGGCCAAAAGGGAAGGGCATTTCCTTCTACATACATATTGCTTTTTTTCTTTTTCTGGCAGTGAAATATTACTAAAAAGTTCCTTAGTAGAGATCTATCCCATTGGGCAGCCATGACCTGGCTTTAAGCAAGCTGGTAAAACCAGTCTATAACATTTTTAGCCTTTATCATGGTGGCAGACAGCCATCATGGATGAAGAAAATGGGGAATGGCTATTGAGTACAATGTCGATAACATCTACCACACTAGTATATCTCTTATTACAATTTTCTTTCTTAGTCTTGGTCTAGGGATACTGAGAAGGGCATCAGTGTCATACTCAAAAGTGTCCACCCCTGATGACAATCAAACAACACCTCAAGATCAAGCTCAAGTATCTCAACATTCTTACCTCTGAGTGATTTCTCTTGTCTCCCAGGGCATGGTGGAGATGTTGATGGTCACCTTTGTGTCTGGGCTTTGTTCAAGAGACATACTCCAGGGACCCAGTCATTAGTCCTAATATGTCGCTTTATTTTGTCCCAGTGGGCCCACTGGATACTCATATAGATAAATAAAACTTGGAGAACCCAGGACTCCCAGTAGGAATGCAAATTAGGGACCCTTCATGATGTACATCAGACACTAAGTCTTCTGTAGAATTAAGTGGTCTTCTGACTGAAGCCTTCAAACATGAATTTATAAAGAATGCCAGTAACATTTTAGCCACCACTGTTTGAATGATGTTCAATAGGCATGGCTTGTGTGATAATAATCAATGTCATGGGCATAAAGTTTACTTTACCACAAAGGTAAAAATATTTTGTTTGCCTTTTTTTTCTTTTCAAAATTGCATCTAATCCACTAGAAGCACTCCCTCCCTCTTCCCAGGAAAATTGACTGTCAATCATTATAAAAATCCTCTTACCATGCCAATCTCTCTTGAGTATTCAGTGGCCCAGAACTCTAAGGAGTTGTGCTCTGATCTTCAGGCCATCTTACCTCCACTTACCTACTCATAGTCTGTGTCTGCATGGTCCCTCAAAGGCAGGCAGATTGCTGCCTCGTGCCATATTTGGTCATCAGAGTCTTTTCTGAGGATGGACCCACTGGCACCCATGACCCAGACTCCTTTGGAGCCTCCAATAACCACTTTTCACAGAATCCTGCCACCTCCCCACGTCCCTGCCAGTTGTAACCACAATATCCTTCCAATCTTGGAAGATGTTCTTTAAACCTCTTTTTGTTCTGATGTCCAGCATCCCCCTTTAAGTACTCCCTTCTGTTTATTTCCCTGTGAAATGACTCTCCCTTCAGGGCACCTTAGGAAACACTACCCTGGCCTCTAGTTTCCTTGTAAGAATGAGTAAAGAGGAAGGATACAAGAGTGGTAGTTGTTTTCTTAATAACTTGTCCTGTTACAGATAGGATGCATTCCATATTGAAATGGAACAAAATTAGATCCTTGACTGTCTTGCTGATTAAGTACCTACTTATGAAAAATCAAATCAGTACATGCTGTTGAGCACCTCACCAGTGCACTTGGTTGATACTCCATTCACTTGTTTGCCTCCATGCTATTGTAAGATGCACATCATGCATTGTTCTCCTGGGGGACTCTTTCGTTCCATTCCTATCAAATCCCACTCACCTATTTAGACCTAGTGCATAGTCGAAGCCCTCAGCAACCTCCCACCCATTTCCTGAATTGAGAAAACCCATTCCTTTTGTTGTATCATTGGAAGACTTTGCTACACCTGTGTTATAATATGCATCCTATTTCACCTTTGGTTGTTAGCATGTGTATGGACTCTATACCCATTGTATTGAGAGTAGGGCCATGTCTTGCTCTGTTTCACCTATGATTCCTAGAAACTAACTGAATTGAACTGATGCAAATGAGTTGGCCCTGGCCATGAATAATGTATAATGGGACACAAAATGTATATGCATGGTACATAAGTAAATTAAGAATGTAAACAATGAAAAGAAGTGTCCTGGGGCAGCCAGACTGATAAACATGGGTGATAAGGACAATGACTTTTCTGACACCTTCTGATGGTAAGAGGGAGGACCACAGAAGGCATCAGGAATGACTTTATAATGTATTTAGAACTTGAAACTGATTTTTATATCATCATGAAAATTTGAATGAGTAGAAAGAAAAGGAGAATACAGAGAAGGCATGGGCAAAAGGAAAGTGACAGAAATGACTTCAGCATCTTTGGGTGAGCTTGGATTCATCAGAAAACACCCCTAACAATGCCTTATGTTTTCAGCACACTTTACAGCTTACACAGTGGTGTCACATAAATTATCTTATGTGACTCCATGTAGCGAGATCCACAGACTGAATTTCATTCTATCACAAATATCATTGTAAAGGAGATTCACTCTGTCGAGTCAAAATGTACTCCACTGGTAATAGATGTGTTTGGTACTAGAAGTAATATGAGGATGGTGATACTGATGATACTAATAATACTTACTGAACATTATGTGCCCAGCATGTGCAAAATTTGTCCCACGCATCAATATCAATCCTCCCAACACCTTCAAGGTAGAAATTTTAAACCATCTCTAGACTAATAGAGACTGATCCCTTGCCCCGCATCACACAGCTGATGCGTGGCTGAACTGAGACTCATATCCAGATCTATTTTATTCCAAAGTCCATTCATTTATTATTCCCTAGAGCCTTAAAGGCTGAGGTCAAAGCAAACATAACAGAGAGAAGAACACAGATTTTATCTCATGATATGTGCTTAACTCCCACCTTTGGTAAGGACTAAATGTGATCTGTGTTAACTGGCTCAAAGTTCAGCACAATATAAAGGCATTACATTTGCTTAGTGCTTCAACCCATTTGAGAGCACAGATATGTGGGCTTAAGCAATTATTTTCTTAGTTAATGACTTAATTACCTTCTCAAGATTCAATCTTAATACTCAAACCATCTACCCCTGCCAACTCCAGTCCTACTGGAAACCCCAAAAACTCATTTTCAGACTTTTGCCCCTAGTTGCTGCCCAGGGTCCTCTAGTGATAGTGTCCTGAGTGAAGGACATTTACCTGAAGGTAAGACAAACACTTGAAACCCCATGGCATCCTTAGCACAGGGATTGCAAACCTCTTAGCGATCACAAGAAATTTATGTTTGCTGTTGGAAAATTGCTTTGGGAAATGATGTGGATCAGAGAAGTAAATTTTCTGTCAAGATTAACTTTAGTAGTGAGCAAAGCAGAATTTGGAAGGAAGAAAAAAAAATCCCTAGGTGTTTTTTATCTCATTTGTATTAACATTCTTTAATATTTACCACAGTCGTACTTTGTGAGCCAAATTGTCAGTGGAAGTATTGAACTACAGAGAAGATTCAGGAATTTCTCTGGAGAGAATACCTTCAGTCTCATTTTACAAGCAGAAGCTGTTGATAACAGATGTGCTTCAAAGAGCTGGCAGTTGCTAAAAAAATTAAGGTGAAAAATAAAATCCCTGAAACCCCATCACACAGATACTGAGAATGCACTGCCTCTGGACTGGCCCAGATTCTTCAGCCTGTTTCCAGAAATTGCTGTTATGCAGTCTGCACAGACGGTGGAGTGCTTGGACTAGGAAGGGAGGGAGGAAGCTTGGCAGGGCACCAGCTCGGAGCTCGATTCTTCTTCTTCTTTTTTATTTCCCCCAAAGAGCTGGGCCTGGTAGAAAATAAAACAAAAACAGATCCTTTTCCTCTCTCACATCTGCTTTCATCCCAATTCTTTGGGTTGGTGGCCCTGGATAAACCGGTGGCTGCTTGCTGCTGAATGTGTTGCTGGATTTTGCTGCAGTTCGGAGCTGCTTTGCTGTGAGGTCCAAGAATGCTGTTTCTCATGGGCCGACAGATGCGGGACCACAGTGGTAGTCTTTGCATGGGGGCTCGGAAAAGCAACACGTGTGCTTTTGATGGCAGTGATACGATGCAATCAATGGTTATAATTAAACCGAGGTGGACTTCCGCTCCCACCTCTTCCAGAAGTCTCTATTTAAGCGCTCAGAAGATCTAGCAGGTGTATGCTGCTGAGGAGAGGTATGCTCAGAGAGAGAGGATGGGGGATTGAATCTGTTGACAGAACTGGGAAGAAACATTATATTAAAAAATAAATAAGGCAGTCACCTGAGGCAAATCTCAGAGCATCTGTTGAGGCAGGTCCTGCGTAAGGCGAACTTTGTAGCTTCCTTCCTAAGTATTCCAGCTGACTTCGACTAACAGGGAAGGTGCCGTCTCTCCTTCATCTTGTTTACTAATTATTCTACACTACTCTCACTCTACTAGTCTCTACCCCAGCTCTCACCTATGTAGAGATAATTTTTATATTACCAATTTAGTGTTCTCTTTAAATAAACCTCTTAAATCCTCTTAGCTTGTGCTTCTAGAAACCAGTTGTTCCTAATGCCATGCAGTTTTCCCCTCCAAGGCTATTATAAATACAACATTGGTGATGAGGCAGGGGTGGAACTAATGTTGATTGAGAATTTACTATTGGCCAGAATTTTGGCAGACTCAATGCACACGCCCTCTGGTAATCTTTCTAAGAACCTGCAAGGTATCTGTTGGTACATCCATTTTAGAGGTGTGGACACTGAGTTTTATAGAGCCAAAGTAGTCACCTGCCTAAGGCCATTTGGCCCACTTGGGTCAGAATCTGTGTGACATGATGGGAAAAAAAGTCAGGTGAAACTAGGACCTCCCTGTCAAGAAGCAAACAGTCTAGTCGCCTCTCTGCTGTGTGCAGGCTGGATGAAGGAGTCCTGAGGAACGACAGTTTGAAGTGCGTGGCCCTCGGAAGTCACCCTGTGTGAGGGGCTGATCGTGCAGCTCGAGCCACTACCCCTCTCCCTCCCACTGCTCTAAATCTCCACACAGGACCTCACAGTTTTTAAAGTTCTGTCACTCACATTATCTCATTTGATCCTCACCAGATCCTTGTGAAGCAGGCTGAGCAGGGATTATTTTCTGAATTTTATAGACAAGGGAATTGAGGTCCAGAAAGGTGGTGATTTATCTAAGTCAATAAATGGCAGAAGCAGGACCAGGTCTCTGTCTATTAATTCCACATCCAATAGTTTTTTAATACATCATGAAGACTCCAAAAATAGGGATCTGTTGAGTGCAGGAGGGTCTGATAAGACCAAGTCCCCCAACTGAAACTGTGGCTGTTCAACTAATCTCTGAGCCCCAGTTTTCAATATCAAAGTACCTCGACTGCCTTTGACCTTCTCTAAGCCTCGGTTGATGAGGTACCAAGATGCTTTTACGTTTTGCTGTTGTTTCTTCCCCACGGTATCCATTGTCTAGCTCACTGTTTCCTAGCCTTGTTTCCATTATCGCCTCTCCTAAAAAGAGTGTCACTGCCTCACCTTTAAATTTTAATGCCACAGATATATCATATATCTGTTTATGTACTATATGTGTGTCTGTGCTCTATACAAAAAATGAGTAAGATTTTTTTTTTTACCCATGTAAGAAATAGTTTTTGCCTCCTCAGTGCAATATTGCCCTGGTTCAAAATGCATGGTGTAGCTCATAACTCTGAATTGAGTTTGAAAAAAGAAAAAAAGAAGGAAGGAAGAATGGAGGAAAGAAGGGGAGAAGAAAACAAACAACAAAAGAGGCCAGCAAAGACACGAGTAAAACAGTGAAATGAAGGTGGTTCTCAATCTCCCAACATCTGTAGCATTCCCTGGTAGATTCAAGTTTCAAATTCCACTTTGGCCAAAGTATTTCTAATTTATTTCTGTCCAAAGTTGGGGCAGAGCATGCTTTAAGCTTTAATCATTCTGTGAGTGAATCACAAAGAACAGGGTGTGTCTAGGAAGAGACTCAACTTTCAGTGTCCAATTCCCTGGTTGCAAAAGAGAATGTTCCCTCTGACCAAACTTAGTTTATATTTGCGGACTTGAGTAGGTCTCTAAGGACATGGGAGCCTTCCCTTGGGGGAAGTGTGATGAATTCACCACTTTGCGTGTTGATAAGTGATAGTGAAGGAGATGTGTTGGAAATTACTCTTACTTTTCTTCCCCTCCTTTAACTCTGTCTGCCAAATCGGAGAACTAGAAGGAAAGCCAGAATTCACCACTACAGACATTAGAAAGAAAGACTTGACAGTTGGAATTGACTTGCTCAATGGCCAGGAGCAAATTAGTGTCAAAGCTGAAACACAGATTCTGCCTCTTAATACGAGACTTCCTCCCCCAGAAGATTGGGCCAACCTCAAATGTGTACTTCATCCTTTGTAACATTTCCTTGAGCAACATCAAACTGTGGCTGTGAGTACACAAAGAAAACACTTCTTTAAACAAACATCAGCAAATCTGTTACAGCTGAAGATGAATGTTTAGTGTCCCAGAGGCCAGTATGATTTAATATTGCCGACATTAAATAAGAGTTTGGAAGTCGAATAACAATTGCAAGCTGGGTAGCCGCTTTCTACCTTCAGGAATTGACTACAGATAGCAACAGCTCAGATGTGGAAAGGAGTTTCACTGCATCACCAAAGACTCATGTAGACAATGACCACAGCGACCCCAGTAGTAAGCCAAGCCAATGGAGAACCAAAACAAAGTCTGTGAGTGCTGTACGGGCTAAGGCCCGGCCAGCCGGAAGGCTAAAAGAGAAACCACATGTGCCTTTGGTACCTCCAGTCTCCACTTTCTGCTCCTTAGCCTTCTCCTTTCAGGCCCAGTGCTTTCAGGGGCTCAGGTTTTTGGGTATCATCCTATCACAGAAGAAAATGAGGGGAGTGTGGCTTTGGAGAACGACAGCCCTGGTTACATCCAGAATCAGCCCCTTCCTGGCAGTGTGACCTTATTTGTTTAACTTTTACTTAAAAAGACACTTATCTAGCACCTGCCTTATGCCAGGTACTGTTCTAAGCACTTTATAAGGAATAACTCATTTCATTCTCCATAATAACAGACTTAATTCTCAACCTCTTAACAACCCATCTCCATTTTATGGATGAAGGAACTGAGGATCAGAAAGGTCTAGTAACTAGCCAATGTCACTCAGCCAGAATTTGAACCCAAACACTGTGTCTCCCTTGACACATCCTACCATGGTAAGTGACCTTGGGTGAGCCAGCGAACCTCCCTAAGCCTCAATTTACCTATTTATAAAATGAAGATGCTCATACTACTCAGGACAAGGAAGGACAAAGGTTCATTGCAGGGTTTAAACAAGAAAATGTTAAGGATTTAGCAGGCTGCCAGGCACCCAGTAAGGAAAATATATGATAAGCATTCCCATGGGTGGGGGAACCATTTATAAATGGATCAGGAGGAAGGGAGGCCTCCTCTCTTGGTGAGTCTGGCAGACCTATGCCAGCACAGTCCTTGTGGTAGTGCCTCACCTCCACAGGTGCCATCATTTGCAAGTAAAATGACTCTATTGTTCACTCAACAAATGTTTACTTAATCCCTGAACAAGAAATGTTGTGCTTCTTTGATTGAATGAGTTGAGCAATATAATTAGAAGTAAAATAATCTGAGTGAGATGTTATCTTTAGTTGCATTTCCATTATGATACAGTTTCTCCTCCTCTTTCCTACAGTATGTTTGTTCTTTTTTCTTTGTACCTTCATGTTTTTTAAAATAATGTGCAAAAAAGAATCTATATGAGACACAAATAAAAACGGCCTGGACAGCAAACAAAGGTGAGAAGCAGAGTCTCAAGATGGACCATTGTTTTTAGAATAAAATTTTTTAAAAATAACAACAAAACACAGACTCAGTTGCAGGGAAATCTGGATTTCACCACAAATGCTACCACTATGGAGCAGAGACAGTGAGACAAAAATCGCAGAGTGCATGGTTGTTCTGCAGCTGAGGGACAAATGACAGAATTGCCTTGGCCAGCTGAAGACAGACTGTTGCATTGCTCCATTAATTGTGTGTGACTTGGCTTTTCCAGACCTTTCTATGGTAGACTAATCCAGCTTTCACGTGCTGTTGAGCCTTCTCCCTTTTGTTCAAGGCTGCCTACAATATCTCTGAGATACAGGTTTCTGCCACATTTATTTTGAAATATTGAGAATTCTTAATTGAAGAAAAACACACTGATGGCAAACACTTAAATTACCTGATTTTTAAAGAGGACATTGTTTTAAGGAGGCAAAATATGCTGGAAGAGCCGATCTTTATCCTGGCTTTATGCTAAGCCCCACACACTGCTGGCGAATCTCCTCTTGAACATGAGCATTCCCCTGTGTTGTTTCATTTAGGGGAACAAAGCATCATCTTCTGTCCAAATGTATGTCCCCCAGCTGTTTCACTGCCTGAAATTCTAGCATTTGAACGATTTCTTTAGGTTATTTCCCCTAAAGATCCTTGTTTAAACTGCAAAAATCCCTGGGTAGAATTATCACCACCCCATACATCAGTGTCCTACTAGGATTTAGTTTTCACGTGCTTGGAAGAGCTGGTGGCAAACTTGTTGATATGTTGGGTTGAGTGGAAAGGGAATGTTCTGGTGCTTGTAGTATTGGGAAAAAGTTAACATTTAGTGGATTTCTCCTGGGCATGATGGGGGCCCCTGTGGCAAAGGGAAGACTATAAGGCACAGGGTAGGTGTGGGAGCGTGGAAGGCAGTGATGAGACTGTGATGCCGAACTCTACCTGCAGGACTCCAGCTGGAGAAGAAGGTGTAGGAGTATGTGTGCACAGTGGGTTTTCCAGGACTCCTCCTAGAAGAATTATTGATTTGTATATTTGGAGCAGGACCAGCCCCGCCTCACACTGACACAGCCAATCAGAGAAGGAAAGGGAGGCGGTAGAGGGGGAAGGACACAGCATTTAGAAAAGGCAGCTTAGGGACCAGCACTGACAGTAGCAATGACCCTGGGCAAGCTACTTAACCTCTTCAGATCTGAGCTTCTTGTGTTAAAAGTGGAACAAGTTTATGTCTGTCTTGTGTGATTGTTGGGAGAATAAAAACAAAATAATAATCCTAAACAGCACTCTATAGAGTGCTCAGAACAAATTCTAAGCACATTTCCCTATGCTTGCATATATTTTCCTTATCAGTACATTAGGTGTAGTCAGTGGGGGTGGGGGTGGGGCTTCCCACTCAAGCTGACTGCACCTAGCCCAGCCATCAGTTCATCAAGTATTTTTAAAGAGCTGCAGTCAAGATCCTAGATCTTGCAGGTTGCTGAACTGCACACGCTGTGATTCTTGAGACCCTCTAGCTCAATGTTTATGGGGTCTTGGCTGAACTGTGGAATCACCTGAGGAGCTTTTTGTTTAAAAGAAAAAAAACTCCTTGTCAAGGGCAGACCCCACACCAATTAAATCAAAATCTCTTGGGCTTGGGCCCAGGTATCAGTATTTATTAAAGCTCCCATTCCTCTTCAAGTCCCTTAAAAAAAGAAAAAAAGAAAAGAAAAAGAATGAAGTCAGAAAGCTCCCAAGTTGTTCCAATGCACAGCCAGGGTTGACAAGCACTCTTGTTGCTGAGCAATGGAGAAAGAGGATGCAGCTAGAGAATGAATTATTTTTTCTCGTAATGCAAGGGGAAAAATGACTTTTCAACATAACGTAGAGAAGAAGCAAATAGCCAACCTGGTAGATCAGAATAAGGAAAGCAATGATTGAAAAGGATTGAGGAGTCCGTGTATCACAGCTACTTGTGATTACTTGAGCAATATAAAGCACAAATCTTGAAACTCTCTCCTCTTGCTTTTTTTCTTTTTTTGTCTCTCTCTTCTCTTCTCAGCTCCCTCCTCCATCCTGCCTTTTCTTCCTCTTCTTCTCTCTCTCTCCCTCCCCCCTTTTTCATCTTCCTAAAGGGCTCTTGACTGCTAATATTAATTGTGGCCACTTACAGTAAGTTATTTGAGAAGTCCTGAATAAATATTTCCCTGTCCTTCTTTCCTGCCCCCTCCTAGTAACATCCATCAGCTTTTTTATTTATTGGGCCCACTTCATAGCACATAGCACATCTCCATGTCTTGGGTCTCACGTGTGGGTGAGTGAATGTGTCCTCTCTAGGATTCCCTTTCATTGCTTCCTGCGCATTCTAAAAACCCTATTTTCCTACCCACACATGCCTGAGCTTTCTCATCTGTTTTCCAGCATCTCCACCTACCTCTCTGAAGCCCCTGATTTTTTTTTATCTACCTTTGCTCATTCATATGCAGGCGAGCCTGATGAATCAGAATGTCTGGGGAACGAGAATTCAGGGGAATTTTAATTTTCTGGTTAAGCAACACTAGCTTGAAAACCACTATTGTTTCGTGTTTTAATGTTGGGGAAAATGGTAAAATAGAAGCCCAGAACTGGACGCGTTCTTGGGGAATACCTAGACAAATCCTTCTAAAAGCAAAGAGACAGACAGAGACCAAATGTAGTAGGATGATTAACAGATGTTCCCAGGCATGTGAGTATTGGTACTAGGTCTACAGACCATGACTCCTGACCCATAGACCCTGTTTCTTCCATAATGCTTACTTGGCCTGCCCTGAAGAGGTGTTCTGATTAACTAGGACCAGTCAAATGTGAACTGCATTCTTTTAAGTGAACTCTCTAGACCCTTATAATGTCATCTGCCTGTGAACTTTACTCATCTTTGTTGCCAGCCTATCCCCAAATAGATCTTGGTTTATAATTCCTACATCTCTAAACCATCCTATTTCTAAGGAGTGAGATCACTTCCCTAATTAATATGTGTACCCTCCTCACTAGACTAAGCACATTGATTTTTAACATAGAGGTTCATTTCTGCCTTACGGACATTTCAGTCTTGGTTGGGGAAGGAAAGTACACAGGCAGGTGGACTGGATTTGTTCAGACTCCGGAATACCTCAGAGAAGGAATATCAAGTTTCTTATTTTCCTTCTTGTTAATTAAATCTCCACTGTTAACTTTTTTTTTTTCCTGTTTCCTAAAGGAGGTATTGCTAAAGAAAAAGTGGGTCAATTGAGGGTTCTAACTAGTTTTGTCCTAGTTAATTTAAGTTTTGCCATATGTTCCTTGAGAAGCATGTGTTAACTCCAGGTCCTTTTGCCGATTAGCAACCAACCTGAGGGTTTTTAATTTAGATTTCGTTTCTTGGCAAGAGAGAGGAAGATTAAAAGAAAATCAGTCTAGGTGAACCAAAAGTTAATTCAGAAAGAACACTCCATGCAAATAGCATGTTGGTTTAGATAGCATCATTACTTTGTACCATAGAAAAGGGTTTTTCAACCACAGCATGTTTGACATTTTGAGTCAAACAATTCTTTGATGTGGGGGGGGTGCGGGTTGTGTCCTGTGAATTGTTTAATATTTAGCAGTATCCATGACTTCTACCCACTAGATACCAGTAACACATCCCCCTCATGCAAATGTCTCCAGAAATCACCAAATACATGTCCACTGGATGGCAAATTTGCCCCTGGTTGAGAACCACTGCCATAGACATATAGTCCATATCATCACCAAGAAGGAAATGCAGATAAATCCCTGACAGATATGGATGCCCATAGTTTATTCTCTCTGAGTCCAAGATTGTTTGTTAAAAGGTTAGATTGAATGATTACCGGCTATTTCTTCTTCTGGAAGTTTGTGAGAAGTCTTCTTTGTAGACAGAGCCCTGCATGACCCAATTACCATCAGCCAGAGCAAAATCATGGTCAAAATTCCTGGATTCCAGTATTGCACCGGTCGCATTCCAGAAGGATGTGTTAAGCATGTACCCTGGGCCCAGTCTAGTCCTCGGTTCTTCACTCGGTATAGGAGTGGAGGGGCAACCATTCAAGGGAAAAAGAAACAGGGTATAATGAAAAGTCCACCAAAATGAAGACCAGTGCTCCCAATCATTAGCTGGGTAACTTTGCACAGAGTACTTAACCTGTCTAGGCCTCAGTTTGCTCATATAAAGATCAGGTTGCTAGTACCTCCCTCACATATTGTGATCTAGGTAACAGCACTCATTCCAGGAACCTCTGGGTAAATTTTATTTCTCCATCTCATTTAATCTCAGTCTAAACCTTAAGTATGCAATAACCAGGCCCTTCACTTTAAGCAAAAAATCAATGGCCTTCAGAAATTGTGTCCCACTGAGGAAGGCCCAGAGATGGTGCCCACTCAGCAGTGAGAATGATAACTTTTGAATCCCAGAAAGAAAGAAAATCCTAGTAGAGCATTCCTTAATGGAGAAACATGTTTCTTAACCCTGAGGTGGAAAATACTCTGGGAAGAATGTATTGCCATTTGCTGGCTCTGACCACTAGACAGCAAGTGTACACTCTGTCATGGCATAAGGAGCCCAGAAGATCCCCAACCTGCAAAGCATCCACCGACTCCTTAGCTAGTACCTGAAAATACCGTCAACCATAGAAGTTCTTTTTGGTGGTTTTATCAGATCCTTTCCTGAGTAAAAGTTTGATCATGGAAGAAGAAAGCAGTAGGGAAATTAGTACTGGAAGGTAGCTATGTAATGTGGTCAGGTTTCGTTTGTGTGTGTGTATTTATATATATATATAGTTATAAATGTGTGTGTATAGATGTGTGGTTATATATACATACGTATGTGTGTGCATGTTTGTGTATGTGTGATTATATATGTGGAGATAGATAAATAGGTATGTAGATAAGTGTGTGTGTCTGTCCCTAAACTTGTCTCAAAATATTAATATGTTTCAGGAGCCAGTTTAATAGTCATATTCTGGCTAATTTCTTATTATTTTACATTCAAAGCAAACCCAAATCAATCAACATAACCACCTATCTAGAGGAGATAATTGATGCTTATTTTCACTACCCATTCTCCAAAACAGATATAATTTCTGGGCCTTTGATAATCTTCTCAGTGAAAGGGTTATCTGATGACTTTAATTTTACCGTAATATGTGATGCACCAGTGCCTCCTTCTACTCAGCCATGCTAAATAGCTAGATAAAGTAGCCATCAAACTTGCTGACAAGTGGATTAATATAAGCCAGAAACACAGGTGGCCCCTAATCCTGCCAGTGATCTGTGTGAAGTTGCTTAGGAAACTTGGGAGGAATAACAAGTGGCTTTTGCCCCTCCAATTACTTACACATGCTCATAAATGTGTTGTTGATGCGAAGTCATACCAAATGTCTGCCTTCCTGAAGATGGGGAGAAAAGGTAAAGCATTCTTAGAGAAGCTTGAGAGAATATAAAAAGTGGTTTTTAAAAACCCATTTCCTTTTACTGGAATAACCTTTCCTTTATGATGGCAACTCTGTAGTTTTGGGAGGATGGGCTACATTGTAGGGCAGGTGGTCTCAACTCCCAATAGCTGAAGTCTGAGTGTCAGGGACTGCCTTTTCTCTGAGTGCAACCAAAGGATGGATTTCATTTAACTCGCTCCCTCTGGCCTAATCCAAAAAACTACCAGGGCTAAGACTGGTGTGAGACTGTCATTTTTCATGTGAAAAGACTTTTTTTTTCTATATAAATATTCCAAAAACCTCGATAGGATTGATTGCTGAATTTTAATCAGCTGGGAAGGTACTGCAAATGGAGGGTCAATCCATCACAATGCCCAGGATGAGAGCTGAATCCTGGCCTTAAAGTCTTTTCAGATAGCACAGAATAATGAGATTAGCACCCTCTGTGGGAAGAACAACAACAGAAAAAGGTGCTACACCTTTAAAAATTAAATTCCCTTTTAAATGCTCCATAGTTTGCTTAGAGGGGTCAGAGCAAGTTTCCTGAAGCTTAAAGATTAATTAATTTGAGAAAGAAAAAATTTCTAGTGTCACAAAACCTTAGTTAAAACTACCACTTTCCCTTATTGCTGCCTTCTTCCTCCCTCTGCCATTCTCCAGAGCAAGAGGCGCCTGGGCATGGCATGATGTGAGCTAAATTCCTATTTGTGTAGAAAACGTATCTGCTTGCCTACAGAGACACACAACTCGGAAACGTACAGACACACACATGAAGTAAGAATGCAACTTTCTATGGCCATATCATTTGTTCTTAAGGTCCCAGATTGCAGATTCCTCTTTCCAATGATCCCTCATGAGATTTGCATGGACAAATGGATGGACAGTGGGGCGGGGGCAGCATAAAACACAGCAAGCACCATCATTCTCTTTTTCTGGTGGCCACATTGAAACAAGAAGAGTGAAAGAAAACAGCCTTGGAGATAGGAGATAAACTACAGTTTCCAATATTCACAAAGGGGGTTAAGAGGAACTTGTGGTTCTGATGTTTGCCAGAGAGGTTTTGCTTCTGGAAGCTTTCCCCGCAAACACACCCACACAGCCCTTTAATGTACTCAGCTAGAGCAGCTTTGGCACTGGATTCCTGTAGCCTCCTTAGGAGGAGGTTAAGTTAATGGAATGCAAGGAGCCTTCCTTCAACTGCCACAATTTGGGAATTTTTTCCAAAAAAGGCATGCTGTCTTTTAGAGGAGGTCTCTTTAGTGGGGTTTAATTATAGATATAGGCACAACATCCCTGAGAGAACCTTGTTCCTGTTACCCTGTCCTAGGAGAGGTTGCTATTTAGAATGAAAACCCCAATGATCATGCTTAGACTAAATCCAAAACCCTCTCCTCAAAGTTACCAAACAAAGCACCTCTCTTCTAGTACATTAACAGTCCGAATTGGTGTTATATGCATGGTGTGTGCATCACAATGTCATGTTTTAATTATAAACAAAGCAAGATGAAGTTTCCTGATCAGGAAGAATGAGGTGCGTGTGTAAGAAGCTGTCTCCCAAGGTTTAAATCTTAAAGACATTTGCAAAATATTTCTCTTGAAAGAAACTCTTAGAAGCGATATTTTTAGGCATTTTGGTTTCTCCAAAGGTAGAAGAGAAACCTACCACCAACCCTTAGTTTAAGGAACCCTTCTGGTGATGCTACTCTGCATTTCAAAAAACCATTTTTGCCTCTTTATGTTGGTAGCTGGAGACATTTGCATTTGAGGGGATGGTGGTGTGTGCTTTTCTCCATCCCTCTTGCTGCTATTTGGGCTTCTCTTTTTAAAAAGAGGGAAAAAGAAAAAGAAAGATGACAGTCTTTAGTATCATTTAGAGGAGTGAAAGATTTTGGGACATGGGCAAGATTGGTTCAGTTTTCACCATCTGCCATCTATGACAGTTTATTTCAATCATACATTTGCTTAAATTGTCATCTGGTGAAGGACCCCTCCATCCAATGGATACACACCTCCCCTTTCCGTTCCCTGCACCCGCCAACTGCTACTCTCACCACCTCCTCACTCTTTAGTTCAATAAAAAACTGAAATCTCAATGATGGACCTGGAAACCTATGAAGGGTGGGAAAGGGCAGTCATCAATCCCAACAGAGAAAAAAGTGAAAAACTGCACACAGACACACACACACACACACACATACACACACAGGGAAAGCAAGCATTACACAAAAGGGCAATCCAAGAAGAGGCAGCTTTTCTGTCTTGGGTTAACAAATTATCCCCATCTCATTAATGTGCAAACACAGAATCAAATGATGATATTTTCCCACCCCCCCTCCCCCTCAACACTGCTGTATCACGTCTGCCCCTGAAGTCTCTTGCTACAAGTCATTACCCTGTAGGCATTCTCCTGAGGTAGGATTTTCTCATCTTTCCCCGTAGAAACTAGGAGTGTGCTATCACTGCTTGGGAGCCTAAGCTTGCTGCAGTCTTAGCAATGTGCTCCCGAAACACGGCTCTCAGCACTGAACATTGGGGTTCTGTCTCCTTCCCCTCATCCAGGCCCCAGAGAGCAGGAGCTGAGGGGCTCTCTTTAGCCATAGAAGGGTATGGGAAAGGGCACAAATGCTACTAAGTCTGGTCAATCAAAGATATAGAATTATGAATAAGCAGCATCTGGGGGTGAGATTTTGAGTTGATCTGAAAGATGGTTACATTAAGTGCAAAAATGTCTCTTTTTCTCAGGACAAACTGCTGGGCATTGACTTTTCAAAGCCATTTGCAATGGTCTCTGCCTTAAAGGCTGAGCAGTGATGCCCAGTCCTCAGTCCTCTCACTTGCTTTAAGGTGGTTAGGTTGCACTGCCCCCACCTCAGTAATACACAGGATCTTGCTGTTTTTTCCAGTTCTCACTCATGTGGGGAAAATTAATCTGAAATATTAAACTGATAAGCTTTGCTTGCCCTTCTTAAAATTCTAAATTGCGCCTCACTACTTTGCTCCTGGATTTCTAGATTTTCCCTCTGGCTATTGGAGAACCTCCCCCCTTACTACCTGACCCCCTCCACCCAGGAAATTTTAACTGTTGCTTTTCTTGTAACACAGGTAACAATTCATTTAGGTTACACCAGTCTGTAAAAACTGTAAATGCTATTTTATTTTAAACATTTTAGTTTACAAAAAAAAAAAATCAATGATTGGTACCTTTTTACACTCTCAGATTCCTGAATATGGACAGATCTTCAAAGGGAGGAAGGAGTTTTCATATGAAATTTAAGATAGACTGTCCTGAAGGTTGTGGGGTGGGTTTTTGTGGTGTTTTATTTCGTTTTGTTGTTTTTAAGACACAATAAAGCTAAAATGTCAAGTCTCTGGGAGAGATCCCCTTAAAGTTTCAGTCAAGGAGCATTTCAGAGCACAGACAAGAAGACCCCAGCCTGGTGCCCGCCGGCCCGTCCCGGCTGCCCAGGCATATTTGGTAGCGCACAGGTTGAAAGCCACTGGGACAATCACACCTCGCATTCCCTTGCGGGCTGCTGGTGGCAGGTACACGAGCCATACTCGTTGATGATCACCAGGGCTCCCTCAATGTGGTTCGGTTTGTAATCAACGTAGTATTCCTGGGCAGACATGGCAGCCATCTGATGCATGGTCTGTTTCTGCTTTTGCTTTCTGCGCTGCGTGACAAAGCACTGTCTGAGCTGCCTGAGGCTCGCTGGGAAACACTTCCAGGACACGTACAGCACCAGGACCACGATGAGGAAGGAGAAGATGAGGGCCATGGTGCCTGTGACCACCTTGTGGATTTGCACGGCATTCTCAGCGTGCTCACCGCCGGGGAGAGCCACGGTGGCAGGCTCGGGAGTGCCGTCGTCCTGCCCCTCCCCGCCGTCTGACAGCGTGGTGGCCGAACTGGCGGGGGGCCCCAGGTCACTGCGGTTGGTGACAGCCGAGAGCAGGTGGCCGCTGGTGGGCTCGGCCCCATCCTCGCACAGGTGGAAGGCGTAAACAGCGTCCAGGACGTCCTCGCCCTGTGCGTACTCCGGGCTGGCGCACTGCAAGTTGCCATCATAGCGTCCCTGGAAGTTGTTCAGCCACGAGGCTAGGGCACACACGTTGCGCCCGCAGTCCCACAGGTTCCCGGCCAGGGTGATGCTCGTCAGGGACTTCCATGAGTTGAGAATCCGGGGTTCGATGTAGGTGAGGCGGTTGGAGTCCAGCTGCAGGGACTGCAGGTGCGGCACGGTCTCGAACACATGGGGCTCCATGTACTCGATCTCGTTGCCGGACAAGTCCATTTTCTCCAGGTTCCAAACCCAGTCCAGTGAACTGACCACAATGGCCACCTTGTTCCTCCGCAGACATAGCGAGTGTAGGGAGATGAGGCGCGGGAAGTGGGCGAAGTTCACCTTGACCAAGTCGTTGTGCTCCAGGTGTAGCTCGGTGAGCTTGAACAAGCCGGCGAAAGAGTTGCGCGCCAGACTCTTGAGCTGATTGTATCCTATGTCGAGAAACTTGAGGCTGCGGCAGTCCTGGAAGATGCGCACCGGCACAAACTGAATGGCGTTGGCCCGCATATGCAGCGTGGTGAGCTTCCGCAGCCCGTGGAAGAGGTCGGGCGCGAGCGCCTGCAGCTTGTTGTAGGAGAGGTCCACGCTGCGCAGATTGGGCATGGGCCGGAAGGTGGTGTTGGCCAGTTGGGTGATCTGGTTGGAACTCAGCGTGAGTTCCTTAACTCGGCGCAGTTTCTGAAAGGCGTCCCCCTGCACCGAGCAGATGTGATTGTGATCCAGATAGAGCCACGTGAGCTGCATTAACCCCGTGAACTGGCCGGCGCGCAGCTCCGAGAGGCTGTTGTAGCGCAGGGACAAGCCCAGCAGGCCGGACAGGTTGTGGGGCGCCTCGGTGAGGTTGAGCGCCTCGCAGTACAGCAGCCGCCCCTCGCACCGGCACAGCTGCGGGCACCCGCTGGGGGCGGCGGGCAGCATCTGAAAGCAGGCCCCCAGCAGACACAAGACCACCCCCGAGGGCCTCCTCAGCAGCCAGTATAGACAGAGACCGAGCAGCAGGAAATCCATTAGCGAGAATCTTTCCAGAGAGACTGGAGAATGTCCATTGGAAGCGCTCGGTCAGAAATCTACATCACATTTTATTCCGAGGGAGGGGGAGCGGGGAAGAGGGAGAAAAGGGCAAAAAATCAAATAAATATATAGAAATAAAGAAGGACCCCCCTCCCCAAAACCACACGTTCACCTCTAAGCATGCAGAAAGCTGGGCAGCATAGAAAGTTCACAGCCACGGAAAGATCAAAGAGATGGTGATTTGGTCCATGTTAGATACTGCAGCAAAGAAAAGGGAGGAAAAAAAAAATCTTCGGGAAAGAATTTAATTAAAAAGTGTCTTACCCACCCTTTTCCAGAGAGTGACAACCTCCATTCAGCTGCTCCCTTTGTGTGCAGGCTAATTATATGCAGGGCGAGAGAAGACCCCTCTGTGTTTCCGAGGCAGCCCCGGTCCGCGGCCGGCGGATCTGGCAGGCGCACAATGTCTCACTTTGCTGCTGCTCGGCTCGGGGCTGCAAGGGCTGCCGGCGAGGCGGGGAGGCGACTTCTAGGACCCGCAAGTTTCCCAACTACGTGCCGGAGCTCGGGCTTCGCCTTCCTGCCGCCGTCCTTTCCCTCTGCAGTTCGGACTGTGACGTTGTGGGGCGAAAAACTCCAAACTCGGGGCTCGCGACTCCCCAGGATTTGACAGTCTGGTTAATGTCCGTCATTGGAAACGACCACTGACCGGCGCCACCTTTTACTCCGCGGAGACCGCCTGCCCTTAGCGCCCCGGGCAGCTGCGGAGAGAGGGTTCGCTCATGCTTTGCGGCGGCGGGCGGCGGGGCGGTGCGGGCGGCGGCGCGGGCTCCTTCCCTCCACCAGGCAGTGTGCGGCGCGAGCTTGCACAGGCACCTACTGCTCACTGAGTGTCGTAAGCTGCTCACGATTGTGCGTCTTCCCCAGCACCTCAGACATGGGCAGATTGAAAAGGGGTGGGCATAGAACCAACATTTTACCGAACTACTAAAGTAATATATGTTCTTTGATGAAACGGAAAACACTTTCAGCTTTTTTGTCCATATTTCGAAAACGGGAGGAGGGGTGGAGGTAGGGAAGCATCATCAACGACAAGATATTTCCAAGTGAGAAACTGAAATACCCTGCGCTCTCCCCCCTTCCCTTTTGGGGATATACATTTTTTCCCCTTTAAAGCTGTCTGCGTGTAAGAGATACGTAGGAATCTGTAGAGAAATCAACATTTGATCTTCTGCTTTAGAAAAGCAACTTGGGAGAAGACATGGGAAGGCAATGATTTGGGGCTTGGCTAAGATTTCCCCCCACTTCAGGCGCTGGAATTCTGCAGTCAGCCAGCCCTTTCTGGTGGTGGATGGGGGCATGCTTCCAGAACCCACCCGGTTTGGGAAGCCAGCCCAGTCCTCGTGATGTGACATCCAGTGTGACAGAAAGGTATGTCTGTGTACAGGGAGACGGCTGAGATCCCGCGGGGGGCTTCTCCAGCCTCGTAGATATGGGGAGGGGTAACCCTGACAAGTGCTGCCTGCGGTGATTTGGGGCCCTGCAGTGCACTCCACTCCAGGAGAATGTGCTGGAGTACGTGTAGAGAAAGAGTAGTTTAACCATAATGAAGCCTACACCTCTCCATGCAACACAACCCTAATTAATCTTTGAGATTGTACTAAATTGTGCTGCTTTTCCTCTAAGTATGAAGAGAATCCGTTGTCTCATTATTTCCATTAACAATTATTTATAGATAAGAGTTCTTACATTGAGCTCTCCCTCTTGTTCCAGCCGATCTGGGTGGGTGGGGGGGTCTGCACTGCTATTGGCAGGGACCTCTTGGTCATTTGTTGAAAAAAAAATCATCATCAAAGATGGCTGAGAGAGCCTGCTGAAGTGAGTGTGGGCAAGCCTTTTTTTTTTTTTCTTGAAAGGTGCTCAAGGAGGTTCTGGGGAAGTCAAATGTAAATCTCCAGTTCCTCTCTTTGAATTCCTACCCTTTCTGCCTCTAAGGAACTCAGAATAAGTAGGCATTATCTGTAGTTGTACTCACTTTGATAGGAATGAGGGAGGATTGCCAGAGCTCCCAGGGTAGATGGACTGGACAAGCAACTGGACTGGTCCTTAGCACCCAAGCTCAACAATGAAAGTCACCGAAGAGCGGTGGTACTTTTCAGGAAAAGATATGAACAGGGGCATGAATCATTCCATTTTGTATTCATCTGAGCTCTGCCCTGGTCATTCATCTCTGAGATGCATCATTTAATTGGAAGGAACACAAATCTGAAATGTCCTAGACGTCACATGCTGTCTTGGGAGCTAAAAGAGACATTAGAAAATCAACCCCTTTAATTTTACACATGACGAAACTGAGGCTGAGAGATGTCAGGGGATTATCCAAGGTCACATAGCTTGTTATTGGCACAGATGGTTTCTTTGCTGTCCCTCCTCAAAATGGTGCCCTTCCTTTGTCATTCTTGATGGTTGTCTCTCTGTTGCTCTTGCCTCCTTCCTGATTCTGAATTGGGCATTTGCAGGTTTCATCCTGGCACTTCCAAGGTTCTGCGGAACACTTTGACAGACAGACAAACAAATTCACCATCAAGTGTTTTTACCTATTGCCAAAACAATTATTCCTGACAGCAGGCCGGCTGATTGAGCCATAAACTCTAAAGGGTTGGGAGGTGGGGGGAGAGGTGCCGGGCAGCGACAGGCAAAGGTAAACGGTGGCCAGCCACTTAGCAAGTACTGTGAGTAAAAGCCACCCAATCCCCATGGCTGCTAGGAAGAAAACCCTCCTAATGCAGGCAGCTTGACAAAGTGGTGACAGAGGCTGCCAAATGGGCAAGAAGAGGTCCCACTTTGGATGTCATTTGATTTGTAGAGCTGGTACAGAGAGGCAGAAGAGTTGAGTGTTGGCAAGAAAGAAAGAGAATAAAATTAAATTCACTGCATTTATATATGAGTTTTCTTCTAAGTATGCTACTCAAAACTTAGAAGATGCTTCTAGGCTGAGAGGTGTGTATGTGTCTGTGTGTGTATGTGTGTGTGTGTGTGTATATATATGCACACACATACACACACAACAATCTATTGCTTTTCACATTATTATTCTGCATATCATTTCATCTGTATGGTATCTTTAAACCTTTTCCACCTCTAATGTGGCAAGTTTGCATTTTTTCTACAGTTTTAAACCCTTTGGCAGAACCATATACATTAACAGATTGAAATGAGCTTTATTGAAATTTAGCTATTCTAAGTCATCTAAGTTGCAGAATCCCAATTTATTATGTATTTAAAGCATACCAGCACTGATTAAATCAATGCAAATTAGGTTAAATAAGAACAACATGAATCAAGTGTTTCAGCAAAGTTAAGTCGAGAAACGACAACTTTTGAGTCACCACAGCAAGTTGATACGGTTGTTTTTCACAAGTTTTAATTTCATGCTTCTATGTGTCCAACCAACTAAAAAAGGAAAAAAACCAGAAGAGCTCACCTAAAGTTTTCTCTTCCTTCCTATTTGTTCTCTCGCATCTCTACCTGTCTTGTGAGAATACCTCAGTCACCAGGTTATAATATGGCTATTGTGTATATTTGATCAATCTCTTCTTCAGGGCTCACCACAGATTTCTGTTGACAAATGTCTTCTCCTTCAGTATTGGATATCTGATGAGAGATACTTTGCATGCTTTGAAAACACCCTTGATATTTTCCATGCTTTTATGAGGAAGGAGCTTGAGCCCATCTAGCTGAACCACTGTAATAATAATTCTAGTAGTGGGACATCAAGAATACCACTCCAAGCCATTGTGCCAACATTTTATTGGGGCCAGACCCCCAAACTGGGATACGAAAGAATAAGAACATTAAAAATTTTGATGTAGCAAATGCATGAAGGGAGTCTGGAGTACTAGAGGTATGAATGTGATTGCCTAAACACAAGCTGGAGCTAAGGAGGATGGAAGCACGCTGGGTGCATGCAGTTAGAGAGGTCAGAAGGTTATCGTGGAGGAGGGAGAGTTGATTAATTCCTTCTCTGTTCAACTTATAAGTTAGGCTTTGCCTCATAAATCCTACTTTTTCTTGGTACTCATGTTGCGACAGCAGTGAGGGGTGGGGGGAGTCATACGTAATTTCTTTTTGGGGGGTATATCATCATCTCGCCTGTTTCCTCTCAACTGAAGTCCACTCCCAACTTGTTCATTTTAGTCAAAATAATTTGTGAACAGAGAAGATGCAAGTGTAAAAAGTCTGAAACGAACCCTTATTGTGAGGATTGGCTTTCCATTAGTAGTCTTTGTCCATGTTCAAGAAAAGAGAAATTCAATGGTGATTTTAATGTTCTGTCATCTCTAGCACCAGCCTGGACCTTGATCTTTATGCTGTTGTCTTTAATTTTCAGTAGCAGTGAACCATGGCTTTTCTTTAAAAGGGAATATTTGGTGGAATTGGGGGAGGATGAGAGTCACCATTTCAAAAGAAGAGAATTAACTCCGTTGTTTCTGTGGGCATGTACCATACAGCTGGCATTTTACAGAGTGCCTGGAAAGATGCATGAGGAGCCTAAGAGTAAGAGCACTAAGGCTTCTCTTAGGAGATCTACTTAGAAACAGATCAGAAAGGAGAGGTCATTCTACTTGTCAAACTTTATTCTTCTCTTAAAACAAGGAAGTGGTATGGATAGCAACAAGAAAGCATCTTCCATGCTCAGTGAATGATGTGAGTCAGGGGAGTAAACCATGAGGCCTATTCTGAGCCCCTCTGCACAGGTTTTCTCTGTATTGAAATATGCTCTGATCATAGCAGGTTGGGTGCACCTGTTGTATACTCTATCTGTGGTTACCTGCATTCTAACTATCCTAACTATCCTTCGAAGCTGATGTCAAATCTCCACTATGATTCCCTGACTGATCCCAGCCCTCTCCCCTGTATAAGATGATCCCTCATTCTTCTGAACTCCATGATCAGCTTATCTTTACTAAACTTGTAATCCTGTTCACTTTCAATGGGTGTGGTAGTAATTTCTAATTATAGTATTTTAGAACTGAAAGGGACATTAAACATCTTAGAAAAAAAGAGTAAAAAGATCTCAGTTGGGGTTTCTGCTTTGACATTTTGTATCAGTGTGACTCTACACGAGTCACTTCTTTGTCAGTGAAGTAGGGCTGTCTTAAGGGATACTGGGGAAATGAAATGATGTCATGTCTGGCAACTCCAAAGGGTAGCCCTGGGACCAGCAGCACAGAAGCTTGTTAGAAATGCAGAATCTCGGCCCTTTCTCCAAAGCCACTGAATCACATCTGCATCTAACCATTAGCCCCAGGTAATTCATTACATTTTGAGAAGCATTAGCAGAGCACTTGCAAATTTTAACCTGAAATAGAAACCCAGTTATCTTCCATTTCCTTGTTTTATAATTGAGCAATTGAAGGGACAGAAATATTAAATACTTGTCCACCCTTAGTGGTGCAATTGGGTCCAAAAAACCAAACTTTTGGGACCATGTGTTCTTTCTTCTATTAGATTTTAAACACAGAATGCAAAGTCTATATCTACCATGGTCCCAAAACACTTAGTAGGGCTCTTAAAGTTTGATTTTCTAATTGGTTACAGCAGGAGTTGTAGAGCCTTCATAGGTCTAGCATTACGCATCTTTTGCCTGGTTTCTTTCCGTATTATCCTCGGATGTAATGGTGTTCTGACATCTGGCATAAGACTTCGATTGCAGGCTCCCAAATCAGGTGGAGTTGCGTGGTGACAGATCACACTGGGCAGCCCAATATTTTGTCCCTTCACACATACAATGGTAGAAGGGTCAGGACAGCAGAGACAAGTGAGGCAAAGTGGACTGAAGGTGCAGTAGAACTGTCTTCCTAGAAAAACTATGATGTTTGCTTATACTACGCTTTAGTTCTCTTATCACTACCAATCTGATACTATGACATGTGAGTATTTCTCATGGACATTTTTATTATAGAAAAAAAATGCAAAATGGAGAAAAAGAAAATGAAAAAAAGTTTTAAATGAAGATTAAGTCACCTAAAATTCAACCACCCAGAGATAAGCTATTGCCTTCTGGGTATATATTCTTTTAGAATTTGTCCCCTCTTGTTTACTAGTTAGGTTGTTTCTGTTTTTTACTCATTATAAAATGTGCTGTGATGAATATCATTATATTTGAACATTTGGGCACCCATGTCCTTAAATGTTAATTGTAGAAGTGGAATTAGTGTTCAAAGGGGGAGGACTTTTAAAAGACTTGAAATACATAATGCCAAATTGTCCCCCTGAAAGGTTGTACACTTTTCATTCTCAGTATCTCTTTCATTGCTTTCTTTCTCTTTTTCCTGAGAAATCCCACCACCCCACAAATCAAAATACCCTTTGAACACCCTCTCCTGGGTGTGCCGGAAGAGACCTCTGCCTTTATCTGTTCTTGGTGCTATGGAACCATCCTTCCTCCTCACACCCAATTCCTCACTCCATCCTGCAGAGACAATTCCCACCTCAGAAGGAGGGTTGGACTTTGGGGCCTTCAAAGTTCCTTCTGGGAGTTCATGAGGATTTAATTACTGCATCTTATTAAGTAGTTGGTCAGCCAAATTATTTTCACAAAGGTGTTAATGTCTGAAAATGGTTTAATCCAGTGTTACTTAAAATGCTCTGTGGGGGCAAAGTGTATTCAAACACACTTGTTAAAAGCACAAGACTCTGTTCTATTGTTCCAGATTCACAATGCACTATCTCAATCATAAGAAATCTTTTTTCATGGTTTCACACTTTTATCTATTGGTATATCTATTAATACTAAACCACTGTGCCAGAATAGTTTTTAAAACTTTTATTTAATTGTAATTCATAGGTACATTTGACTTTAAATTGGCTATCACCATACCAGCAAGTGATTCTAAGGTTCAGATCTCAAGCATTATAGCAGAATGCTGTGCAAGAACCTGTTTTTTTGTCAGACCCAAGAAATCGTGGGGGAGAGCTAGACAATTACCAAGTTCTACTTGGTATTAGCAAATCTTGCTTCCCCATCCTAGTCACAAATAATGGAACCAATTTAATTCTGTAGTGAGTTCTGTCTCTGATATACCTTGATACTTGATTATCTTGTTTTATAGAATTTTCTAGATGTTGCTAACTTTGCCCTCACAGATAAGATGAAACTCCCTAAAGACAGACCTATTATTTTTCTGCTTTTAGGACCCTCTCTAACTTTTACCTCTAAAGCTAGAAGAAAATCAGATATGGGAGACCATATATAAAGGACATAAGAATCATCACATAGCCCTAGAAAACTTGCCCCTCTTTTCTTACTGCAGTTTGGCACAATTCTGGGTTTATAGAAACTCTTGTGGAATTAAGTTTATTAATGGGTCTGAATGCTTGCCTAATCAATAGCCTAATAGAATCTGAACTAAATACAAAAGTCTCAAGGAAGGTTGAAGTTTTTGTAGTTGAAGTCACACGGATTAATGCCATTTATATGTGGCCTCCTGTTGCAGATCTATTTGGTAAAAGAAATCCCTCACCGTCCATAAGCAGTGAGTCTTCTGGGGTAAACTAACCTGCCTAGTTGGATACACTTATCTCTTCATTTAAACTGTCTCCGGTTCTCAGGAAATAACTTCTTAATCAGCAATCTTGAGAATGCCTTTTAATTATTTAACATACATGTTTGTGGCTGTTCTTATTTGTTTTTGTTAGTTTAAGTCAGAGGGACGCTGATGAGATGCAGGGTTAGATAAAATGTGGTTCCTGTCCTCGGTGTTCTCAGATCTGGAGTGGAGGTGATGAGTAGTAAAGCCATATGATTCTCATGCTATGGCAGAGATGTGCACAAGAGCTGTGGTTGGAGAGATTTCTCTAGCTAACTGAGCAAGGCCAACCAGAGGAGCTGGGAGGAAAGGAAGAGAAGTTGGCCAGAAGGACAGATGGAGAAGGCCATTCCAGTCAGTAGGCAAAGTCTGTGGAAAAAATATGGAGTCTTCTGAGAGGTGTAGCATGTCTGAAGCACAAGTATGAAGGAAGAGGGTTAAGGACAGATGAGACCAGAGTGTTAGTTTAGAGCCAGATTAGAAAGACTTTTAACCTGGAATATGATTTCCAAATTGCTAGTGCTAGAAATATAATTCTGATGATCATCTTGAACGTGAATGGAGAAAAAAGGATACTGGCAGTCAGGAGAGCAGTTGGGAGGCTACCACATCTGCCCAAGTGAGATATTGTGTGGGGCTGAATATATTAACATTAGAGATAGTCAGGAGAGACCAGGTGCAATAATAGTTCCACAGTGGATTGACACTCTTTTAAATAGCACTTTTTCTAAGAAAGGTGATCTCAATAGAATGGGTTGCTCTAGGGAGGCAAGGGAGAGTATGTGAGAGCAAGTTCTAACACTGGGAGCTAAAAGCAAGCAGTTGAAGATCTAAACAGACATTTTGGCTGCACATACAGATTGGGGATCCCTGAGATGTGCGTAGTGATTATAGTACAGGCAGTAGATGAAAATCCCCAGCAAGAAAGATTAGAATTCAGCTGATGCACAATTAAGTCTTCACAGGCCATTAAGATAATGTGGCTAGGGAAGCAGCTGGATGATAGGAAGTGGTAGGGCCTGTGTTACCTACAAAGCGCATGTTTTGATTAAAAGTGTTCTAATTCTGATTTTTAAAAACTCTATTTTATTATTAAGCAAGTGATACTGCAGGCTGCATTCAGCGTGAGGAATACCAGTTTGCAAAGCCTCTTTTAAGTGATGATTTGCAACAAGGAAGAATAAGAGGGGGCGGAAGAGGTGGAGATCATCTCAGTAGGAGGAACAGTTTAATAAAATTGAGAAACACTTCCCTAGTCCATAGAGAGCAGCCTTTAATATAGAGGCATGGCCCTGGGACTAGCAGTAATATGTTTTTTCACATGGCTGGGAAAAAGAAAAAATATGGTTGAAGTTGATAGATTTGGAGAGGACAACCAGATGGTCAAGAATCACCAACACTGGGGCAGGATGCCTGACCATGAATGACCCTGCAAAAAAAAAAAAAAAAAAAGAAGAAGTGTAAGGATGATACCCTCTTCCCAGGGGATCTGTGTCAATGACTGGCTGGCACTGAGTGCATCCTTCCCCAAGGAAGATGTCATTGGCATCTCACATTAATGTAAGATTATTCCTTTGTGAATAGACCTTATATCACCTTCTCAAACGTGAAACAAGGTGATGGTTGGAGATCATGTCCTTCAGAGACAAATCTGTATTTGCATTTTAACGGAAGAATCTAAGACATCTGTTAACTTAATAAAAAGAATTTTTGAAATTTCTGGCTTTATATTAAGCTGAAGAGGTTTCTGCCATTTACACACTGTGTGGTTTGGCAAGTGACTTGACCTCTAAACAGAAGTGTTCAACATAGTAGAATAAATTAAATTATAAAAAACAGACAATAGTTAAAATGCTATGACAAAAGCTACTTATATCAATTTCTATTATGTAAGGGCAAAATCATACCGTTTATATTGAAGACAAGAAGGAAAAAGAATCATAAGCACAAATGGCCCATGTACTACTCAGACTCTTAACTGCACCTACTTCAGAGACTGCATTAAATGCAAAACCAAAACCCAAAAAAATACCCCCAAATGTGGTGGTTAAAACAATCATCATTTTATTTAGTTCATGATTCCATGTGTTGGCTGTGGAGATCTCCTGTATGGACGAGGTTGACTGAGAGGTGCTGCGCTCGCTCAAGTGTCTGTGATCCACTGAGAAATTAGCTGGATACAGCATAATGCAGGATGGCTTTACTCGCAGGGATGGCAGTTGGCAGCCTGTTGGCTGGGGCTTTACGTTGGAGTACTTGGGTTCTCTTCCACATTTTGTTTCACCCTCCAGCAAGTTAGCTTGGGTGCAATTATGTGGTGATTGCAGGATTCCAAGAGCAGCAAGAAAGAAGTCCCAGTGCACATTTTTCAAGTCTCACCGTTGGCAAATTGCTGTTGTCTGTTGATCAAAGGTAATCACATGGCCAACCTGACTCAAGGAGTGGAGAAATAGGATCCCTCACTTGATGGAAAGGGAAGAGTTTATGGTTATTTTTGCGGATTAAATACAGCAGTAGTAGCTTAATGTCACAACAACTGTAAGTATGAAGTACTCTAAAGTGATTTTTATTTATCAAGGCATATGACCTCAACAGCCTCATCCATAAACACCGAGGACCAGCAGCATAGACATCACCTACAGCTTGGTAGGAATGCAGAGTCTCAGGCCCCAGCCAAGACATACTGTATTGAACCAGAATCTATAGTTTTTCAAGGTCTGCAAGTGATTCATAAGCCCTATGAGGTTTTGGAAGCACTGCATCTTTTTTGCTATTTCTCATAATTCCCTTTCTTATGGTTGCTGTGTTCTCCTGTTGAGTGATAGATCTTTGATTTTTAAAGGTGCCAGAACTGTTTTCTTCTGCACAATTGAAATAGAACAAACACAGGTTTATACAGTAAAACAGGTTGCTTCACAGCATGAATAGCTAGAGAGAGAGAGTATAACATTTTTCCGCTCAATTGTCCTTTGCCTTTTATAAAAACAGAAATTTAAAAATTAAGATAACAGTACATAAATATTTAAAAATATTGTATTTAACTAGGAAGCACTATTTAGATGTTAGAGCAATCTTTATTGAAGTAGAAACAGCTAGGCACATAGTTGAATGGATTTTTACATCCCCCAACCATTGCTTAACTGGACCTTGGTTTTCTGAAGTTTCAGAGATTGACTTTCCAATCTTCAGTCCACAATTTACATATCTCTAGAACATGTGTAAGTCTCTGGGTACTCTAGAATTTTATACAAGTAATAAGACCAGGAGAATTTAAGCATCTGGCATGTGCAGGCTGCTGGTCTAAATTTGTATGAAATACAAGCGTATTGCAGTTTGGTAGATTCTCTTCACTTCATACTCCAGAAGTGAGGGGAAAAAAGTAGGAAGGGGAGGCTTAGCTTTCAACAATACAAGTTGATTTCATCAGGCTGAATACAGACAAGTGACATCCTTTTGACTTTCTTTTAAATGGAGGAAACTGGCTACAACTTCCAATGCCCTTGCCTAGTTTGTCTTTCACCTTGAAGCTGAACAGAAAAAAAGAAAGAGAGAGAGAAAAAAATTTGCATTAAAGCCTAATGCTGTCATCCTGTGTGAAGTCTGCTTAGGGTATTGTCTTTGTGGAATGGGACAACTTCTTTGAAGCTATAACTAATGTTATTTTAACTCTGTGTTTTGGAGTCCTGTTCTTGTCAATCAATCAACCAGCCAATCAATAGTTAACAAATATCTATTGGGCACTTAATATATACAAACATATTCTAGGTCTGGGTATACAGTGATGAACAAGACTGAATAACTTTGTAAGCAAACAGATAAATATGATAATTTTAGATACTGATAAAGGGAAAATTAAAATAGAACCATGTGGAAGAGAGACATTGAGGTAAGAGACCTGCTTTATCTAATGTCAGACAAGGCTTCCTTGAGAAGCTGTTCTTTGAGTTGAAACCTGAATGATGAGCAAGAGGCAGCCGTTTAAAGTTCCATAAGATGTGCATTCCAAGCAGAGAGAACAGCATTTGCCAAGACCCTGAGACTAAAGCAAGCTTGTAATCAAGAGACTGTAAAATGGCCAGCAAGCTGCAGTGAGTGAGATGGGGTTGAAGATGGGAGTGAGATGGGGGAAGGAGAATTCTGAACACAAGCTGCACTTGCTTAAAGAATTGATGTATCTTTTTACAAATCTTCCGAAATATTCACCAGCATCTTCACCACCTCCACCAAACCTTATAGAGTGGTTGATTACTCTATCTCAGGCACTAAGTCAAAGCACTTTAATATATTAATTCCATTTATTTCTGAAAATTCTACGAGACCTTACCATTCTCCAAATATAAGGAAATTAAAGCACAGAAAACCCGAGTCACTTTCCTTAACACAGCTGGTATTGATGATATAATGTGATTTTTCTATATTTCCGAGATCCTTTTATGGGACAACTAAGAGGGGTGGATACCAGTCAGCTTTTTGACTCTATAAAAGCCAAACTTGGCTCTTCTATAATATTCCTTTCTCCCAGGGTTAGACCCAGCAAGAGGGGAGATGGCAATTCAAACTCTCCTCCTGGATCCCCACTCCTGTCGGCCCCCTCCTACCATCTGTTGCTGTTGGCGTAGAAAAAGAACAGAACCGAATACTGACGACCACACGCATTCAGAAATCTCATTTTGTATGTGGGAGTCTGGATTCATTAACAAGTTTCTCAAACTCTCCCTGCACTTACAACACCAATCTAAACATAACCCAGTGAAGTCATGGGAATAGGCGACGATCAGCTTCACGATGCTCAGATGTCAGTGCTCAAATACATCATCTGCTGCCTCCTAGTAAGTGTTTTCTGCTTAAAGCAGGTTATTTTTCTCAACAGCCCCTAAGTAAATAAGGCTTATTTCCATATTCTCTAGCCTCTACCTTGTTTCTTTGATTCTAACTCTTGCTAATTTCTACTTTCTTTCTAAGGGCTCTTATTCTCACTAAGACTATTCACCTATCAACCCATAAATTTATATGTCCCAATATCTACCCATCCATTCAGGAATCATGTAGTGAGTACTCACTGTTTCATTCACTGTGCTAAGTGTTAAGAGACAGAAAATATTTTGGGTAGCTTTTTCTTCTTTGAAGAGTTCACTTGCTAGTGGGGTAATCTACTCCCAGAAGTTCATATTGATCCTTTCCTTCTTTGAACTATTGCTTATATAAAAATTAAGTGATCTGTTAAATACTGCCTTAAATTGTTCTCTCTTGTTTCTGTATACCCAGAACCTCTCTTTTTTCTTCATGTCTTCTAGCTAAAATTTCTTAAGGGCAAAGTCCATCTCATATTTCTGGTGTAGTGAACATAGAGTTGGACTATCTATTTTTAAATTCTGGTTTTGCCACTTACTAGTGATTTTTTTAGGTAAACTACTTCTCTATATAAAGAGTGGAAGTTGGGTTGGAAGATTTCTAAGATCCCTTGTGTTCTAACATTCATGAATTTATGAATTTTAAAATACCTAATAAGGGCTGGGAAGTGAAGGGGACACTCAATGAAAGGTGACAGCTGGTTTCAAAGGCATTTATTTCTAATCTATTTATGTGGTTTTCTAATTTTAATTAACTTTACCACTGCCTTATAGACTGAAACAGAGAAAATTTAAAACCAAACTATTGAAAAGTCAGATTGGACCTTTCTTTTGAAGTTAGGCCTTTAAACAGTGTCTTAAGATAGGCAAGGATTATTTTCCAACCCATAGAGCAATGCAAACAGGAGATGTAACCCCAAAGTAAACCAGTTCTCTATTTCTATTTTTATTGGGGTGCTGCACCTTACACTAGACATTCAGTGTTGACAGTATCAGAATGATCCTAGAAGAGGTTTTAGTGTATGTTTGAGCAATCCGTCACTGATGTTTAAAGGAAGGGGACATTAGGGGTTTATCTCTATGTTTTAGAAGTTGTTATTGAAGGGATAATCTCACCCTTTCTGAAACCCTATCACAGATGGGAGCCTGGTCTTATTCCAACCCCCTCTGCTCAAATGGTCATCTTAAATTCCTTTGAACATATGCACAGGTTAATTATGTTCAGGTAGTAATAATCCTATATGGGTAAGTACTCATTTTAGAAACATATAATTCTCTGAATTTAAATTCATCTAGTTAATTTCAATATAATTGATGTTTGAAGGATGTTTACCAATTTAGAATATAATTATCTAACAAGGGCTGATGCATACCAACCAGTTTTTGTTGTTGTTATTGTTGTTGTTTCAAACAATTAAATAGTTGTTCAACAAAATGAGATTGGCGTATTGCCAAACTGGCCACATCTCTTCAGACCCAAACAGGGTTTGTTTCATTACATAATATGGGGAATAGTGCATCTCTTCTGTATTTGTTGTGAACATTGCAAAGGCTTTACAAATCTTTTTGAGATCCAAGTATATTGCTCAGGATATTATTCTACCAACATGGAGAACAAAGTACTGTTCACTTTGATGGTTTTACTCTTTCAAAACCTCTAAGGGGTGAAAAAGAAAAGCAATACTTTGTAACTTAAGTGATGTGGACATAGTAAGACTGTGTCTGGGTCTCCAATTCCAGAATTCCTCTTTTTGTTCTGATTCTATTCCCACCTAGTACATCATCCCAACTGTAATAAGAATTCTTGATTTATAAAGTAAGCTTTATGGCATTTACCACCCCCCTAACCACAGTGGTGTCAGGAGGGTTAAAATAAGACATATTTAAAAGTCTCCCAGAAATATTTGATGTTCTGTATAAAGACAGTGACAACTCATGGACTGGTCCCTTCTGTAACAGCGAGAGTGTCTCTTCCTGTATCCTGCTGGTAGGAAATGAGGCAAGGTTTTTCATCCAACTATTTTGGGAACAGATAAGAGAGGAATTGAATGTTATAAAGTGATAATAAGAATGTCACAGAATAATCTTGCTCTGATTCTGACATTTAGTGACAGCCTTAATCTTGGGCATTATTTTTCATCCATTTAACATTTTTAAATAACTCAATAATAAATACAAAGTTAACTATTAGAATCTAAATTTCTTTGTCTATAAAATAGGTTTAATTTTTTTGCCTTATAGTGCAACTTTTAAGAAAATAAACAGAAGATGGCACATACGCAGTTGGTTTTAAAGTTACATTCTATGGTTGTGAGATATTTGCATTTTTGTAAGGACCACTACTAAATAGTAGACCTACGTTTAGCATTGCCATTTTCCCCTCTCTTTGGCCAAATAACTACATTTCCCAGCAAAGTGGGGACCTATAATGGAAAAAGCCTTAATGGTTTACCCACCTCTGTTTTTCTCCATTGGCAACAGCAGTTCTTATACCTACCTGTAGGATTAAACCATGGCTTCTCTCTTCTGAATTGTAATATAGTCAGTTGTTTGCCTCACAGAGTAGCTACACAAGGAAAAGGCCATTTGAAATCACTCCCTGGTGATTGTCATGTGGAGATATAGCCTTTACTTTCATTCCTTATTAAATATCAAGTGTAGTATGAAGAGAAGCGACTATTTTTTTTTTTTGCCTTTTTTTTTCCAGCATATTATGGGAGTACAGATGTTTAGGTTATGTATGTTGCCCTTGCCTCCCCACTCTGCTTCCCAAGTCCGAGTTTCAAGTGTGCCCATCCCTTGGATGGTGCACACTGCACTCTTTGTGTATGCAAATACCTGTTCCCTCCTCCCCCCTCCCCCTTCCCCCTGCCCAACATCCAATAAATGTTATTCTTATATGTACACTTCTGCGTTGATCAGTTAATACCAATTTGATGGTGAGTACATGTGGTGCTTGTCTTTCCATTCTTGGGATACTTCACTTAGTAGAATGCGTTCCAACTCTATCCAAGAATATACAAGAGGTGCCATATCACCATTGTTTCTTAAAGCTGAATAGTACTCCATGGTATACATATACCACGTTTTGTTAATCCACTCACGTATTGATGGACACTTGGGTTGTTTCCACATCTTTGCAATTGTGAATTGTGCTGCTGTAAGCATTTGGGTGCAGGTGTCTTTCTTATAGAGTATCATTTGTTCTTTTGGGTAGATATCCAGTAATGGGATTGCTGGAAACATATGAAAAAATGCTCAACATCTCCAATCATCAGGGAAATGCAGATCAAAACCACAATGAGATATCACTTATCTCCAGTGAGACCGACCTTTATCAAAAAGTCCCAAAACAATAAATGTTGGCGTGGATGCGGAGAGCTAGGAACACTCGTACACTGCTGGTGGGACTGCAAACTAGTGCAACCTCTGTGGAAAGCAATATGGAGATACCTTAAAGAGAAATGACTTTTAAAAATTACTTGATTAGACTTAGACTTAATTATTAATATTAGACTTAGCAATTATTAATATCTTTCCACTTTTACATTACCTTTTTTGAATGTATATCACAGATCTCATAACATTTTACTTCTCAATATTTGATGTATATATCTAAAGATTTTCTTTTTACATAGCCACAATACCACTATCACATCCTAGCAAATTAATGATAGTTCTTTAAGATTATCTAATACACAGTCCACATTTAAATGTCTTTAATTATTCCTAAAATTTATATATATATAAATTCATATATATTAATCTGGATCCAAACCATGTCACCACATTTCATTTCTTTAGTGAAAGGAAAAGAATAACCCTAGGATTCTATTGAGTCCATCAGGGTGGGCCAACATCAATATTCATTTGCTCATTCAAATATTTATTGCAGTTTTTTTTAAAGTGCTAGATGGCACAGACATAGGGGCATAAATATAAATTTGACATGGTAGGTTCTCTGACATACCCACATGTAAAAATGATTGAAAGAAACAATATAAGAAAAAGTTTATAATAGACATAACAGGGAAGAACTTGGTAACTTACTAAGTCAATATTTACAGCGTGTAAAGTAGAGTGGAGAGGCCTCCTGGAGAAAAAAGGAAGGTTGAGAGGCTTTGGAGATTTAAGTGAGACAGTTTGGAGATTTCACATCACGGGGGTAGATAGCACTAGGAAAAAGATATTGAGAAGGTTGTCCCAGCTCGACTGGTGGCGAGGAGGTCTGGGACCAAAGCCTGGCTGAGAGGAGCAGAAATACTCCCAGGGAAGTATCTTTGGACGAAGTACAGATGCTGGGAGAAGTGCACACAGAGATAAAGTGAAAGATATATGTTAGAGCTGCTGCTTTGTCTCGAGTATTTCTTTATTGAACAGCATATTTTAAAATAATTTGTGATGTATAATGAGTTCATAAAATTTATACAAATGAACTACAACCAGGGAAATCGTGCAATAATTATTTTAAGCTCATGATGTTAGGGTTAAAAAAAGTCCGTCTTTTGTGATATATCATAAGGCTGTATATTCTACGACCAGTTAATTGTGGCAAGGTTTGGTTTTTGTGAATGTATGTATGCATGCACTCGTGGGCTCTGATGAATGATAAAATGTTAAATCACCAGTAGTGCGAAATATTAATGTAAGTTTAGTCTTTACTGTGACTATATTTAATCAATACCTTATTTCTGCTAACACGTTTTGCGAGGTTGACTCTTGGCATGGTAGGTAATCTATACTCCAAGAAAAGCTATAGCTCTTCTGAAGGTGCTCTGTATTTTATTTATATTAAAGAAAAGGTGTATTAGGCTTCAGAGTAGAGTGGATATTCCTCTTGCTGAGGAAGCAACAGCAGAACAAAACATAATTCTAAATGTGGGTGTATTTTTTAAGATGAGGTTTGAGCCATTCCTGGTATGTGTAGAATTTCACAGAACCATTTTATCAGAATGCTTAGCGATTTTGTTTTCTTTCTGGAGAGCAAATTAATTGCCATCTGATAAGCATGCTTAATTCTTTTCTTTCTAGTCTACTGCTAGGCTTTTATTAGTTGGAGCCACTAAATCAAACTCAGCATAGGTCATTGTCAATAAAATGCTCAGCGATTACAACTGAGTAATGCACTGGCTTCCCTAAGCCCCTCGTTTTATGTGGCATGAAAACAGTTCCATGAATGAGAGTATGTGTGCTCTGGAACCAGAGAGAGATGGTACCTTCCTCAGCTCGCTCTGCACAGAGCCACTTCCCTGAAAGCCAGCGAACCTATTTACCATTGTCATAGTAACACAGAATTCTGGCCCACGTAGATTTAATCCCGAGAGGCAATTGTTCCCTGCCTGGGCGGCTGCACTCCCAGCGAGGCTGGCTGCCGCCCCCGGGCTCCCGCAGCTCCGGACGTGCGCGGTGGCAGGGACAGCGGGGGCAGCGGGGCCCCACGCGCCAGCCTGGCCCAGGCGCAGACGCGCTGCCCGGCAGCCGCCTGGACGCTGCGTGCGTTACCGTGACGATCGGAAACGCGTGTCGGGGGAGATGGATGCCAGTGTCTCCCTGTCCGTTTTCTGAAATCCAGTCACTTTTGCTAGTTCCTCAGCATGTGAGAGAGATTCTCTCCCCACTCGGTGCCACTCCAGGGCCATACTCCAAAATCAACCAGGACGGCCTGGCAATCCAAGACAGTGCGGGCCGGCAGGGCTATCCGCCGCCTCCCCACAACCCCCGCCCGTGCTGCCGGCAAAGGAGAACGCTGCCTTCCAATGCAGTTCCCTTTGAGGTCCAGCCCTCGCCATTCCGGGCACCACTGAAGGGCATGTAATTTGGTTACAGGCAAAAGGAGGGGCCGGTTTAACAGGAGGAGAACTCTGGTTCTTGACGATGAGCCATCCTCCTGAAGAGAAGTGGGTGACCTGTGGCGGTAGTGCTGGCACCAGCCCTGTCACTGTCCACTGATCACGTCTTTCTTCTCTTCTCCTTTGTATGTAGCTCAAGGGTTCCCAAATCTGATTGTGCACAGCGTCTCCTGGGGAGAAGTTTTGGTTTTGACTTTTGTTAAATTCCAGGGCTACAACCCCACTCCACACTGAACTTCCCATGTAATAGAGCTGCTAATGGGCCTGGGAATCTGCCTTTTGAGGCGGATTCCCCAGCAGGCGATTCTTCTGTGCATTCAGATGAGGAAATCATTGCCCAGATCTCCTTTCTTTCTTCACCTGCATTTCAAGCTTATCCTGTTTGTTTGCCTGCTGCTATCTCACAAATTCAGCTGCTCTTTTGTTTTCCTACATTTTTTTTCTTTAATTTCTTTCTCTTTCTTTCTTTCTTTCCTTTCTTCCTTCCTTTCTTCCTTTCTTCCTTTCTTTTCTCTTTCTCCCTTCCTTTCCCTTCTTCTTCTTCTCCTTTGCCTTTTCCTTCTCCTTCTTCTAGAATCTGTTGTGTGTCAGGCACTGTCTTAGATGCTTAGGAAGTTATGGTTTCTGCTTCCGTACAGCGTCTGTGATCTCTCATCATTGACCTTCTCTCCTACCAGCTTCTCCTCTCCTATACTTTCATTCTGTTTCTTTATCTTAATCCCTTTCTTTGTGTTTGCTTTCTTATTTTTCCCGCTCCTCCTACTCTTTCTCTTCCTCCTTCTTGTTATTAGTGAATCTATGTGTATTGTTTAGCACCAAGAATATCAGATAGGATTAAAAAGGGCCTAGCATCTGCCTGGGGTTCCAAGATACGAGTTCCTTCCATCATAGCTTAGAGAACCCCTAGATCAGTAGAGGTGGGGCAGAAGGAAGGCCATGATTTTTCCTCTCTTTGCTAATTTCAAAGGATTTGCTTTTTCTAGAGCTCAGGATGAAAAAATGAGACAGGTTACTCACTCTCAACTAATATTAGAGACATTCCAGTTTTCATGTTTGGGACCTCTTGATTGTCCTGGCTTCCACTAAAGCTGTAATTAAAGATCTCCCTCCAGGCAAAAGCAAAGCATGTAAAACTGGGGTTTGCAGGAAAAGAGAATATACTGAATAACCTCTGTAAGTTAATTCCCCTCTCCCTCATTATTCAGGCTGCCCTTTTACACAAAGATACTCTTTCGAGCATGAACACCATGAATTATTACAGATTTACCTGTTCCAAAGTTTCAATTAAAGCTGTGTGACACACAAGTACAAAGACACAAAGACAGTGAGAATCTCTCTCCAAAGTTAGGTGATTCTCTGTGCTTTGAAGAAGTTGACAAGGGCACTCCCTTCCTTGTGGGCTGCTCCTTCTGGCAGCATGAGGCATTTTCACGAGTCTCAGCTTCAAGTCACAGGCGGTGTCTGAGGGCAGGCTGCCTCCACGCTGAGCTCATTTCCTCAGCCTTCGTGTGGATTTGAGGTGGAAGGCTGCGATCCTCATGTCCTCTGAATGTCCAGGGGTTAAGCCCCTACTTAACATATTAAGTGCAAAGATGTCTTGCACCACCCAACCAGCCAGCCAATCAGCAGTTAATTATTAAAAAAGCCTTTTGTGTGTAAAGATTTGGGTGACCTAGGAGTTGTGAGAAATTAAAAAAAAAAAAAAAGAAAGACATTAACTCTTGGAGCTGGGAGACTGCTTTTACATGAAAAGAGAATAAAAGTCTTTGTTTTAAGTGGTTTCCCAGAATCCTTGGAATAAAATCCTCCTTTCTCAGCATGACCTTGAGACTCCAAATAATCTGGATTTTTGCCCATCTCCCTCCTCTCCTCTTGCTGTTACTATACCTCTGTCTGATTTTATTCTAGCCTCACTCCTTCCCTTGGTTCCCCCAATGCCAAGCTGTTTTGTGAATGCTCTTTCTCCTATCTTTGCATAGTCATCTTCTTATCACTCAAGTTTCAAGTTTTTAAGATTATTTTTTAAAATTAGAACATATGTTTTACTTTTTTGGGTCATGTTGCATGGATTTACATACACAGCTATACAAGGTAAATGTAAGCATGCTTTTTAAAATATTTATCCTAAACTATTTTCTTTCAGTGAGTGAAATTGTTTAACAAACAGCTTTGTAAGCTATCTTTGTTTTTGTTTTGTTTTGTTTTCCATTTATTTTTTTATTTGTCTGTATTCATGAGGTACAAGTGCAATTTTGCTATGTTGATATATTACATTGTGGTGAAGTCAGGGCCTTCAGTGCATCCATCAGTGGAGCAACCCACATTGTACCCACAAAGCAACCTCTCATCATCCACCCTCCTCCCATCTCTTACCATTGTCCATTATTCTACACTCTGTGACACAGTATTTAGTTCCCACTTACAAGTGAGAACGTGAATTATTTGTCTTTCTGTGTCTGAGTTGTTTTACTTATGATAATGGCCTCCAGTTCCATCCATGTTGCTACAAAAAAACATGATTTTATTCTTTTTTATGTCCGAATACTATTCTATTATTATATGTGTATGTATATATATATATATATACACACACACACACTACATTTTTAATCCAATCATTTGTTGATGGATGTCTAGATTGATTCCATATCTAAGCTATTGTGAATAGTGCTGCAATAAACATACAAATGTAGGTATCTTTTTTATATATTGATTTCTTTTTCTTTGGGTAAATACCCAGTAGTGGGATTGCTGGATTGTATGGTAGATATATTTTTAGTTCTTTGAGAAATCTCCGTACTATTTTCCACAGAGGTCGCACTAATTTACATTCCCACCAACAGTGTATGAGTTCCTTTTCCTTTGCATTCCCTCCAACATCTATTACTTTTTTCTTTTTAATAATAGCCATTCTGATTGATGTAAGATGATATCTTATTGTGATTTTAATTTGTATTTCTCTGATGATTAGTGATATTGAACATTTTTCATATGTTTTTTGGCCATTTGTTTGTCTTCTTTGGAAAAATGTCTACTCATGTCCTTAGCCCACTTTTTAGTTGGGTTTTTGTGGTTGTTGTTGTTGTTGTTGTTTGCCTTCATTGTAAGTTCTGAATATTAGCCCCCTGTTGGATGTATAGTTTACAAATATTTTCTTCCATTCCACAGGTTGTCTGTATACTCTGCTGAGTATTTATTTTGCTGTGCAGAAATTTTGAAGTCTAATTAAACACAATTTATCTATTTTTTGATTTTGTTACCTGTGCTTTTGATCTCCTAGTCATGAATTCTTTGCCTAGCCCAATGTCCAGAAGAATTTTTTTCAGATTTTCTTCTAATATTTTATAGTTTCTGGTCTTAAATTCAAGTCTTTAATGTCTCTTGAGTTGATCTTTGTATATGATGAGAGATAGGGGTCCAGTGTCATTCTTCTGCATACGGCTATCCAATTTTTCCAGCACCACTTATTGAAAACATTGTTCCCCAGTGTATGTTCTTGTTGATTTTGTCAAAGATCAGTTGACTATAAGTATGTGGCTTTAATTATGTGTTCTCTATTATGTTCCATTCATCTATGTGTCTATTTTTATACCAGTACCATGCTGTTTCAGTTACCATAGCCTTACAGTATTATTTGAAGTTAAGAAATGTGATGCCTTCACCTTTGTTCTTTTTGCTCAAGATTGCTTTGGCTATTCAGTCTCTTTTATGGTTCCATACGAAATTTAGAATTTTTTTTCTAATTTTCTGAAACATAATGTTGGCATTTTAATAGGGATTACATTGAACCTGTAGATTGTTTTGAGCAGCATGGTCGTTTTAATGATGGTAATGCTTCCAGTCCATGAGCATGGGTTGTTTTTCCATTTGTTTGTGTTATCTATAATTTCTTTGACCAGTGTTTTGTAGTTTTCTTTGTAGAGATCTTTCACCTCCTTGATTAGGTATATTCCTAGATTTTGTTGTTTTGTTTTTTGTAACTGTTGGAAATGGGCTTGCCTTCTTGATTTGGTTCTCAACTAGATCATTATTGGTATATAGAAATGCTACTAATTTCTTTACATTGATTTTGTATCCTGAAATCAAGTTTCAATTTAGAGATCACTTCCTCAGAGAAGACTTCTTTTACCACGCAGTCTACAGAAAACATCAGGTCATTATCATAACTCCTATTTTTTTTTTTTATTCTGCTATGACACATATTATTACTGTGTATATATGTTTTTCTCCCTCTCCCATTAAAATACAAGTTTTATGAGAACAGGGGCCTTAATGCTTCTGTTACACCTAGAAGAATGCAAGGCATCAGAAATGTGTTCATGAACTGTTTGTCGAATTAATAAGTGAATGAAAGGATATCTGTGTCACTTGCCAAGTGAGGTTTTCAGAAATTAAACTATATTGTTTCCAGAGGAGGGAAGAATCACTCTAGACTGAAAGGGACAAGAATTGACTAGAGCAGAGGAGACACCTGACTTGGATTGTGTAGATATGCAGGACTTGTAGCTATGGAAAAAAGGATGAGTTTGTTTCAGGTAAGGGATAATTTGCCAATTAAATGATCTAATCCATTTTGGCCCTACACCAGACATTCAAGTTTAGGTGAATTTTTTAACCTCGATTTCCACATCTAGTCTTAGAGGTTACTTGCTATTCTAACTATGTGGTTCTTAAAACTGTTTTTTGTTTTGTTTTATATTTTTCCTGATCAGGGAACTTTGGTGTGTTAGATGCTGCAACAGCAACAGCATCAGAGAAATCAAGTTTAAATAACTGGCTCTTTCTTTATGAATATGAGAAGGGGGGAAACATTTTTTCCCTTCGTTGGCAAAGAAGATGGTTATGGCTGATTAATCAGGCCATTAGATACAATTTTTCTGCATTCAGTAGAAGCAATGATGAAAATTTAGCTTGAATATTCATGTTATACGTGCTACATGAATTTGGAATGTTTATAGATTCACAAAATTTCAACACTAAAAAGGACCTTAGAGATCATTTAGATTCTGCAGCCCATCCTCCATAGCATTTATAGTTTTACAGCTTAAAATACCGAGACCCACAGTAGCCAAGTGAATGGCTTATGCTTACATTGGTAGCTGGTGTGCAAACTGAGATTATTGACTCATCCCTTTGATTCCCAGTGCTCTTTATATTGAACCTAAGTGAGCTTCATGCCTTTGGTCATGTTACATAAGCAGAAAGAAAATCTGGAAGCAATGACTAGGCATACTCATAGAAGAAAGCCCATCATCATTTTCAAAGTCACAGCAGTAAAAGTGAGATATATATGTTGAAGGAACTTACTGGTATTTGAAAGAGTATAAAGCAATATTCATCATGCCTTCTAAGAGTAGGTACGGTGCAATTTAGGGAATGAGGATTCTGTTGTTTTACTTTCTCCACATATTTTCTGTATTATCCAAAAACTTCCATGGTGAAATAGTAACACACCTTTATGATTCTGTATCCTTTAACTGGTGGTACACAGTACATGGAGATGTATTATTTTAACTAATGAGTTTAGCTTTGCTCTTGCTAATAGTTGAGTGTCAAATGTCATTCTTTCCATCCTCCAGCAGATGGCAACTCTAGTCTTCTCGTCATTTTGTCTGTTTCTACACTCAGAAGATTTTGTCCTTGGCCACCCCTGCCCCTCTTGTTTCTCCTGCAGAAGTTCATTTTTACTCCCAACTAAAGGTTATATGGGTAGTGACTCCATTCCTCTGCCTGCGGAATCACCACCTTTAGCATCTGACTCTGAAGGCCAATCTAAATGTGCCCAGAAATAACAAAATCACGAATCAGCCAATAGTTCTAATTAAAAAAGAGAGAGGAGATAAAGTTAGAGATTCTAAAATAAGATGTACCACAGACAAGTTTCCATTTAAGGAAAAAAAAATCTTCAAAAGAAAGAAACAAATGTCAATTTCTTCAGGTCTTGCTTTAAAGGAGGATGAATTTGATTAGATTCTCTTGCATTATTGGTGAAAAAGTCATAAATATCTCCAAATATAATACCCAGGTGTGAAATTGTGTCAGATTTCTCATATGCTGTGATTTTTGATCTCTCTTCAGTCTCTTTTCTTCCAGCCTCCCTCCCATTTACACACGTTCTTTCTTTCAGTAATCAAAACTACTGTCTCTAGCCCCCTAATTTCTTGGCTTTTTAGAAATCTGGTTTCTCTCTCCAGGTATATTCCTAAGGCATTACTGATGAAGACCTTCATTTCTCTCCCGCCTGTCTCCCGACAACCCCTTGCCCTACCACGTAGATCCTGATGACTCCTACAGCATTGCATAAGTTAAAACACACGCTGCTCTGGGAGTGTAAGTCTGAGGGCAGCTGTAAGAAATCAAAGAAAAGAATAGCTGCTACTCCTTTTTAAGGCAGAAATTAATGATCACAAGGAGCAGCAAGTTGATTCCATCACTAGTTCCTCCTTGTAAGGGGCTGTCTATGGATTTGCAAACCAGGTCTCCTGCCTAAATGTGAGGAGGAATGCCTGAGGAGGAGGGACGCAGGAGGAACTCAGGATGGGAGTAGTTTGTAAAATGGATTTGATGTCCCACAAATGCTGCGTGGAGGGAGCTTTTGCTAACTCATCCTCTTCCAAAGAACCTAACAATTGTGCCTTCTTCAAAGTTGAAGGAAAACTGTTTCCTTGATATACCAAAAACCAGACAGAGGCTAAAATCTGAAGCAAGAAAATGGTAACAATAACATGCTTGTATTTAAGGACTGAGAAGGCATTTTTAGTTTCAGTGAGTATGGGTTTCTTGATTATTACTGTCATCACGTGAAAATAGGAGCTGATGCTGCAAATACAATCCTAGGAAACAACAGATACTTGTGCAAATCCAAGGATGTTATCATTCACTGACAACCACTAATGAAGACAGGGGACCTTACTTCAAACCAACAAATAATTAGCACTGACAATAGAAGTATAAACAGAACCTTAATTAATTAATTCCCTAATTGTTCTTTCCTGCTATATCATCTGTACCGCTGCTTCAACTTTATCTGTAACATATGCCCAAGACTTGCTTCTTTCAGCTTTGTGATAATCACTTATCCATTTTCTCAGTGTGGGCAACCATCTGAGCTAGAATTCCCCCCTCACCACCACACTTTTATATGTATAAATGGTTTTATTATTTTGTTACTCCTTCTATTTTCCCACAATTCTCATGCCTGGAAATGTTTACTTATTGATATGGATGGCTTATCTGGTATGTACTGTTTGATGTTTTTCACAGTTAATATGAAATGGGAAGTGAACAGTTGATAATTCTGGAGTGATGAGAAGTGTCTGGACTTCCCATCTTGTTCTTTGTGGCAACGAACTCTTAGCCGCCCCCATCCCCTGGTGCACCCATATTCCAATCCCAGCAATCAGAAAGCAGATGGATTGCTTTTTGGGGTGTTGTTATTATCTGTCTTTCTCAGGATAGGATGATCGGTTCCTCATTAAAGCTCCAATAAGGATTCCTTATTTTCTCTCCTGAATGAGGAGGCAACATTGGAGACTTTGTTGTGGTGATTTCAATTTGGGGTTAAAGGGAGATACATGTTTGTGAGTTGCAGCAACATGACCATCCATGGGGCAGTGAGTGGCTGGGTGGAGGGGCCAGAGTGAGCGACCCACTGAGCAGGAGGGACAGGATGGAGGGGAATAGGTCTGGAGCAGGCAAGTGGAAAAGCAGGTAACCCAGAGAATCAGCACTAGTGGCCGTGGTGAGTCAGCCCTGATTCTATCACAGAGACTCCAGGATCTTTCCCAAACTGCTTTGCTGGTTATGGGCAGCCCTGGCACACAAGAGTTGATGATAGCCCAAAATTAAACCAGAGCCTTCTTAGGAATCTTGCCTATGAGAATGGCTAGGTGGAGATGCCCCTTCATGGGTGTGTGTGTGGGGGGGTATGTGTGTGCGCTTAATTACAGTCATACTTTCCTTAACAAGGGGATATGCTCTGAGAAATGCATGATCAGGCAATTTCATCATTGTGGAAACATCACAGAGTGCACTTACACAAACCTAGATGGTATTTATATTTTTATTTATATATAATTTTTCATATGAAAATATAAATTTTTCAGCACGATTACTGAATCAGTCATTTCCCCTACTTTGTCATTGATCTGCAATGTCAATATCAAGTGCTATATACCAGATTTCTATATATGCTCCTTATAATCTTATGAGATCACCATCATACATGCAGTCTGTTGTTGACCAAAATGCCATTTTGGGGCACATGACTGTGCATGTTTATATGTATGTCCGTACAATGCTTTCGATATTCCTTCTGATTACCTTGCATGCTATAGTTACTAAAAATTTCTGTAGAAAGTTCCTGAGAATCACACAAAAGCTATTTGGCCCTGTCCATATGATGTGAAGCAGGTACCTGCTGACTTTTTTGTCACCCTTTTTTTAGCTAGGTGTTTATTGGGTCATTTGGGTGAGTAGCCAGCCTGGTATTTAGCCCATGGAGGATATACCAAGAAGAGATTCCTACTTTGGAGAAGTAATGTTTCATTTGAGGAAACAAAATATCTATGTTATAAACAATTAGATAAAATCCCCACGTTATAGAAGCAAATGAAAGGGTGTGGTAAAGACTGAGAGGAGATGGAGAATAATCCTATTGCACTAGAATGCTCTCATTTTCTCTTTCTTCTCTCTTTTAATGAAAGAGGAGGTTGCATAGAATATTTCAGGCTTAAAAAATATGTAGAAATTAAATTGGCAGAGACAAGGCCAAAGAGCAGGCACAAGAGAATAGGGAAGTCATCACATGGTCATGGAGAATGTGGGGGACAGGCTGTGTTAGGACACAGAGGGAAGTAACGAGAACCCCCAACTTAGTAATTCAGGACAGGTTGCCTCTGTAGACACATGTGTGCTTCCCTCCTAATAACTGAGTATGTACGTTCTCTAAACACATGCTTTAGTTTTTTATTTGACTCCCTGTTTGTTATACCTGACTTCTGTCTCTTCTTAAAATACCCTTTTGCATTTTCAAGATGTTTTGTGTCCCTCTCTACTATGTTCTTCTATGTAACCCTTCCTTGATCTCCTGGGATCTGCTCCCTTCCTGCCAGAACCACTGTAGCTGTCCGACATCCTCAGGTTGAATTTTTCATTCTAATCCTTTCTTGTTGCCTTTCCCCCAGTAGCCTTGTACCAGCAGTTAATTTGTTCTGAATTTGTTGTAGAACTACTTTGTACCAAGCAGGGTGCCAAAGGTTTTACATATATTCGCTTTCTTAATCCCCATAACAGTCCTTGCAATTAGATCTATTTAACATTTATTGAGCATCTATTATATGACAAGGCATTTGGGGATATAACAGGAAACAATAAAGACATGGACTATGTCCACAGATAACTTAAATTTAGCTAAGATCACACTTCTAGTGGGAGAGAGTGAGCCTTAAGGAGGTAAGAAAATTTGTCTTGGATCTGAAATTTGAATCTAGGTCTTTCTGACCTCAAAGTTATTCTTTTCTTAATTCCCCAACTGCATCTACCTGTTACTTTTTTAAAATATTTAAAATCAAAGTTAATTTAAAATAAATTATTTTCAGCAATTGTTCATTTGAAGCAAGTTGGCAATCAGGCCATTTAAACCAGAGTGAATCTTATGAGACAAATTATCATGTAAAATAATAAAATCTTTTTTTAGATGCTGTGCTCTGCTCTGGATAAAGTGATAAGCCTTTCAGAAGCTGCCTTCCAGGGCCTCTACAGGTTCAGGGGTCCAGGGTCCCATTGCCGCCAAGTGGCTTGTTGATCATTATTGCATTTACTACTATAGCAACGGCTGCACCCGTGTCTTTATTAAAACTTGCTCCAGGCTAGCATTTTCCCCCAGGGTCAGTAATGAGTTTAGAGGAATGGATGTGGAAATGAGATTTGTTCTCACCAGTGGAGTGAATTATGTCTTGTTGGGGCCCCCAGGCTAATATTTCAAATTTGCCACCAGGTACTTCATCAAAAATTATATTTTGGTTCCAAAAGGACCATGCATGCCTATTAGCAAATTCAGAGCATGCCTATAAAATGCATTTTTTTTTTCTTCCCCTGGCTCCATCCACTGAAGGCTTTCAGAATTAGCAGTTTGTGAAAATGCTCTATTACCATGGGCCAGTGAATGGTGCACAGAAGAAGTACGGCCCTTTTATCTAACAAGACCGAGTCTGCGACAACTGAGGTGAATCAAATGCCCAGCAGCCACGAGCACATCCGCACATTAGGTATGCGCTGTCACACTGGGCATGCGGTACCACGCCAGGCACGCTCCTGTGGCAGGATTTGTGTTTGCTGTCTTTTAAATTCTCATGCTTATGGATTTAAATATTCTCCAATCGGGCCTAGGATTTTTGACATCTACTTTACCACAATGCAACATTCCAAAGAATCTGATTGCAATTGGGAAACAGAGCTGTACATCGATGCACTACTTTTTCAATGGTGGAAATATGCAGAAGGCCTGGATGGTTGGACCAGATCACAGCTGCTGGTCTTCTTTACAGGTGTTCTCTGTGGTGAGAAAGGGGGAGAAAGCATCTCTTGCCTAAGGGCCACAATGTTCCCACTCTCTCCCCACCACTCCTGCTGTTTGCCAGATAAAGAGTTGTGCTTCAGAGGAATGGTGACCAGCTACATTTTGCTGTCAAAACTCAAAGTGCAGACTGAATGTGAATTGGCTTGAGGACAGAGTGAATGTCCCCACTTTTCCTTCCTAATCTCCATTATATTCATGGCATTAATAACTGCTCTCCTCCACAATCTTCGCTATCATTTACATAAGTTACACCTAGTCTAGATTTGGAAAGTATATAATAAAATGATTCCATTGATGCTATTCCAATCCTTCTGCTTACTGAGTTAAATTTTCTTTCATTTTTTTAAGCTGTGTGTCTGGGCAGGTGCTATCTTCCATTGGCGGTGCCATTCCCATGCAGGAGTAATGTTTCTGCTGGACATAAGTCCTCTTGGCAGATACACATTTGGTGAGGTGCATTTCAGTGAAGATCTCCAGGCTGCGCTATAATGAAACAAACAGGAATGACAGTCACTCTCCTCACTTGCATGTCTTAGTTTAGTTTTGGTAGTTATCGTGCACACAGACCAGTGTTTCTCTTTAGAGAAACAAATAAACTGTATTTATTACCAGCGTAGGGTTTCAGATGCCATGAGAAAGGCATTAATATATTAAGTTCTGTGCACATCATCAGCACTTTAAGTTGGCCCTTACCTTCCACGAAGCTGGCAGCCTCCAGATCTTTGGTTGTCTGTTTTTACTGGCTGTTAATTGTTAATAGATTTTCAGGTGTAGGTCATGCTGTGCAAGCATCAATCCTTCATTTAGGAAGGTCTGTGGCTGTCCGTGATTGTGAAAAGGCAAGTGATAAACAAAAACTGGAGAAATCTTAGCATCCTCACTAAAAATGTCAAATCTAGTAATGCTTCTGGTAGTAAAAGCAAAATTTATTAGTGAGGGAACAAACTTGTACGATAAAAAAGGAGAGTTACGGGGGGAAAGCAGAGACAGGGAGAAAAAGGCCCCAGAAGAAGGGTGAAGAAAGAGAAAACATTTAAGAAAATAAAGCCCTTTTAAAAAGATGAGTTAGAGATCAGGCATGGTAGGATTTAAAATGTTTTCCTTGTTCATGAGACATGAAGAAAGGGAAGGCATTTGGGGTGAGCTTTTTAATAATTCTACCTGGGAATATGTATGAAAAGAGACTTTGCTATTCTTCACATTAGGGGAAGGGGTATATTGGTCCAGAGTTCAGCAACCCTGAAGCCAAATTCAGCCACTGCCTAGTTATGTACACCCTGCAAACTAAGAATGATTTTATATTTTTAAATGGTTGAAAAAAATCAAAAGAAGAATCATACTTTGTGACATGTGAAAATTATATGAAATTCAAATTTCAATATGCATGAATAAATAGGAACACAGACACACTTATTTGTTTATGGTTTTCTATGGACCTTTCACCATCAGAGTGAATTTTGTCATTCCTTTCTCCTGAATAGCTTCTGAATTGTGCACTTAGCTCCACTGCCAATGTTTCGACCCTAATCTAGGCCACTATCATCCCTCGATCACAGCAAAAGCTCTACCAAGTGGGTCTTTCACATCCAGTCTTGCATCTGGTCTGTTTAAAATTCACATATGATCATGATACTTCTCTGTGTACAACTTTTCTCACTTTTCCCATATTTCTTATGAAAATATCCCAAACCTTCGGCATATCCCTCGAGACCCTGAACAATCAATTTTTGACACCTCAGCTGCCTAATTTGCATGAGTCTCCCCTCACTCCCTTCTTTGTAGCCACATGGACATCTTACAGTTTCTCTAGGGTGAATATATAATTCGTTTCCCAACCCAAGACACTTGTGAGAGTGAAAGGGGAAACCATTGATAATTATGCCAGGACAGCAGACCATAACCAGGCAAACCAAGACATAAAGTCACCCTACATTTCTCAGACATGCCACATACTCTTTCTCACATTAGACTCTTTAAATGTGATTTTTTTTTCTTTACTTGGAATTCCTTTGCCCTTCTCTTCTTTAAATCTCAGCTTTTCTCTGATTTCACAGGGTAAGTGAGGTCCTCTCTTTATAAACAATCTGAGCGCCTTTGCAGTCCTTTGAACTATTACAATTGCATTACAACTGATAAAATTGTTTACACATCAGACTAGAGCGGCCAACCCTCTTGGTCTGCCTAGGATGGAGGGGTCCCTGGGACATGGGACTTGCAATGCTAAAACCAGGAAAGTACCAGGTCACCCCGTGAGAGAATTGTTCCCTCAATGGGAAGGACCACATTTGTCTCGTTTCCCACAATCACCTCTGAACTCAGAATAATTTCTAGTAAGTTATAGATGCTCACAAAACTTCAGTTGGCTGAATGAATTAAGAAAGAAAGGAATAAAATGAAAGAGAGATGACTATCAGATGGGTTAATCAAGAACACTTTGTATATGAGGTCCCATTTCAGCCTAAAGGGTGAGTTATAGTTGTAGTATAAAGTCAGGGGAAGTTTTGCAGGAGGGGAGAAAACTTCTTCTCTTCCTGCTATTAGGTGCCACCTAGAAAGGATTCGGAGGTTTTTAGCAATGTGATGTAAATGGCTGCTACAGTTGAAAGTGTTACCGACTCCAGGAGTAATTGCGTTTTTAATAAGAAACAGAGCCTTCAGCAAAATGATTAACTCAAAATAACAGATCTTTTGAGCTGGGATTGGAGGATATGATTTGGGGAAGTGAGGAGGAAGGCCCACCTTGAGACTGGCCCCAAATACCTACCCCATAGGTAGGTGGCTTCCCACTTTGCCTGGGTGTCAGACTGTAGGACCCTGGGATCTGAAAGTGCGGTGAGTTGTACAATCACATCAAAATGGTTTGAGGAGAGCACCATGGGACAGCAGTCTAATTGTTTTCTCTTAAATTATCCAGCCCAATTGGTTTGGGAGAGGTTAATCCTGCCCACTGTGTTTCTGGCATTAGCACTTGGCACCAGATGAGAAGTTTGCACTGGGAGAGACAAGTCAGAAAGGCACATTAGAGCTTTCCAATTGGTAAAATGTTGGATAATAGAATTTTCAATGTTTCATTTAGACTACATAAATTCAATAAATGAGAGCCTCAAATTCCTGGGAATTGAAGGCTTCTGACCATTCAATACATGTTGTTTCAGAAAATAATAGATTGTCAGACAGAAAAATACCTTTGAGATTCTCAATTTGTAGATGAGAAAAACAAGACCAAGTGATGTGAAGGCCCTGACCACATTTTATAGCTCATTCCTGCCATGCTGGGACCAGACTAAACTCTCCCAGATCCAAATGCTGTGTTTCCCACTCCCATACCTGCATGTTATTATGAAAACTTTTTCACATACAGAGAATCTGAAGAAATTGTACAATGAGCACCTGTATACTCATGTCTCAGTTCATTTGGGTTGCTATAACAGAATACCTTAGACTGGGTGGCTTATAAACAACAGAAATTTATTTCTCATGGTTTTCCATCAGATTTAGTATCTGGTGGGGGTTTCTTCCTTATAGATGGTAACTTCTAACCATGTCCTCACATGGTGGCAGGGGCAAGGCAGCTCTCTGGGGCACCTTTAAAAAAAATTAATTTTATCAACTAATTAATTAATTAATTTAGAGACGGGATCTCGCTCTCTTCCCCCAGCTGGGGTGAAGTGGAATGATCATAGCTCACTGCAACCTCGAACTCCTGGGCTCAAGTGATCCTCCCGCCTTAATCTCCCCAGTAGCTAGGATGACAGGCATGTATCACCAGTATCACCATGTCCAGCTAATTTTTAATTTTCTTAGAGATGGGGGTCTCAACCCATTGCCCAGGCATCTCGAACTTCTGGGCTCCAGTGATCCTACCTTAATCTTCCTAGTAGCTCGGATTACAGGCTCAAGCCACCGTCCTGGCCTGGGGCACCCTTTTTAAGAATGTTGATCCCATCCATGAGGGCTTTGCATTCAAGACCTAATCACCTCCCAAAGGCCCTACCTCCAAATACCCTCACACTAGGGAATAGTTTTGAACATATGAATGTAGGGGACACAAACGTTCAGATTATAGCAACCCACTGCCTCAATTTTACAATTACCAGTTTGCTGCATCTGCTTCGTCAGGTATCTAGCTATCCTATTTTTGAAGCATTTCAAAGGAACTTACAGACATTAATATATGTTACATCTGAATACCTCAGCATGCAGATTATCTAAAGTTTGATATTTGCTTACCTTTTTTAAGGTAAAATTTAAATACAGTGAAATAAACATGAGTTTTAACAAATGTTTGCATCTATGTATCTCAAATTCAGAAGGTTTTTCCATTTCAAAGATTTCAAACCGTGCTACATTTTACTCAAATAATCATCTTAAAATTGTTTGCCAGAGAAGATATACTTACTCATATAGAAAACATTTTCACAGGAAAGAGATTTGTATAACATTAAACCATAGTTTTTAAAAGCAGGTTTTATAAAGTCCTGTGCTCAAATACTTAAAAAGGAACTCTATGCAAGTTTGAATTCATGAGAGATGAAGCTTCAACGTCAGGGGAACGCACTCATGTGGGAGAGGAGTGGAGAGATTCACAGGGAATATGTGAGGGCTACAAAATGTTATAGAAAATTTAGCATTGTTCCTAGCTCAATACTGTACTTGGGCCTCCTCCATCTCTATGCTCTGCATCTCAAAAAGACCAATTACCTGGAAATTTCCAACTGGGTGGGGTGTGAGTATAATAAAAAGGGAGAAAAATGTTACAAGCTCTTTTGCTTCTGCTGTAGGGATGCTCTATTTGAGTACAATCTTTTTAATTTTTTTTTCTTTTTTGCACCTATGGAAACAAATCAGAAAAGCTAGAGCAGTTTTGAGAGACAGATGCTGAAGACTGATATTCCAGGCTCCCTTCACCAGCTCCCTTCCCACACATACTGCAGGGGGTGTGAGCTCTGGAAGGGGCTATCTCTTTCTCTTTCTCTCTCTCTCTCTCTCTCTCTTTCACACACACACACACACACACACACACACACACACACACACTCACACACTTGTTCTGATTGTACCAAGGAGGTAAGAGTGAATGGCTGGAAAACTTAGGTGGCTGGCAGTATGGGCAGCCAGTGGTTCAATATTGGCTCCAGGCATGATGGACTATCACTAAGGAATGGTGCACCCAACAACTGGGAGAAACTTGAAGCATTTTAACTGTCAATGTTTCATGTAAAAAGGTAGGGATAAATCAGAGGAGGACCTTCTGCAAGCCCCTTCCAGGAAACAAATTGACCCCACCACGGGAGGTCTGTTGGTCCAGAGGGTAATAGCAAGCCCAGGGCAGCCAAAGTCCTGCTCCCCAGGTGGCTTCCTGGAGCAGAATTGATGGGCAGCAGTAATATAGAAAGGCAACACCCTACTCTTAAAGCAGTGAAGGTGGAGGGGGAAAGAATGGAAAGACAATATTCTGGAAGTCTTTTTGTAGGAGCTTCAGAAAACAATTTTTGAGAAAACAGGACATTTCAGAAACAGTTGGGCCTTCAGCCAAAGCAGATGGTCCAAAATGAGGAATGGGAGAGCAGTGCAAATAAAATCAAGTTGCTGGCTACGGAAGCACCATAGGAACATGCTATGGTTAAGTTAGGTGGAAGCCCTTCATTGCTGACCCTGCATTTAAAAAGCACACATTTAGGTTTTCTTTCTTGGTATCTGTGCATGGCCAACATTGGAGAGCTGCTCCATCACTGACTGGTGTAGAAGCTAGACTTTTTTTTTTTTTTTTTTGGTCAAAGCCAGTCCAAATGCCCTAATAAAAACTTCTGAGTGATTAACATACAGAAGAAAGTGAATGGTGCCAACTTACTGCAGTCCTGGTAGTTTTCCTAATGATTTGAGGGAGCTATGTAGTTAGAATGCAAATCATCAGGCAGGTTAGGGGGATTCTGTGGCTTTTGGAACAACAAAGTAAAAAAATGAAAAAAATGAAACAGCACATTAAGATGAGCAAGAATGCATATGCTCTATCCCTGATTACAATCAGAGCTGGCTATTTTTAGTGTATTTCTGATGAGACTACTTCACTGTACTTCATACCAGAATGGCACAATGAATGGTATTCACTCTCTATTGGTTAGTGGCTGAAGGGATGCATCTCCATGGGAGTATGTATGCACAGAGTGCTGAGGCTCACATATGGTAGATTTTTTTTTCACATTTACAAAAAACAAAGCACTTTCACTAATAATGTGTGTGTTTATGTGTGTGTCATACAAATCCACTGAATTTCAATCATCAACTCTGTTTTAGAAGGAACAAGATATTTTATGTCTAGGTAGTCATCCCCAAACTATGATTTAGAATCTCCGAGTTGCAAGTGGGCGGGTTATGGCACTGAATTAGACTGAGTATCGATGAGACCTATGCCACAGGTTTCAGCAGATAGAATCCTTGATTTTTACTGGGAACAGGTTTACGTGGGGGAAGGGGGTATCTTTATAGACTCCATTATAGAAGAAGAAAAATAGAATACCACAACCGAACTCTGCAAACTCTTTCTATATAAGGTGATGTAAATATCTTACAAAATCTTATCCCCATTTTGTAGAGAGAACTAGAAATATCTCTTCCAATATGGGTTTAGAAGTTGCAAGTTCCTCAAAAAATAAGTTGCATATTTCCCATTATAAACTGATATAATGTTCAATGAGTTAGATTTTTATCTGCTTCTTCAACTAGTCATCTCCTACTAATCAAATGCCTACCATGGGCTCGGTGCTCCTGGAAATGCAAAAAAAAGAATAAGGCCAGAACTCATCTTAAAGGAGTTTACCATCTTAATAAGGATGTGAGAGGAAATTATAAGAAACAAACCATTCATTAACAATCAGGACCTTGTATAACCCAGGGAGTCAGATGAGGTATGAATTTGAGCTACAGGAGATTATTTGGGTTGAAACAGCTCAAAGATGTTTGATCTTGATGTTTTCTACAAGCATCGTCTTCAGTGATTCCTTTGTGCTCTTGGGGACCTGATTTTAAAGACATTTAAAACTAAGAATGATACCTTTACATCGGGGTACCACCAAGTTATTAAAGTAGCTTTTTGATAATGTTGGCTATTGTGCTTACAAAACGTATGCCACTTTTTCATCAAATGTACAAGTAATTGAAGGGAAAATAAATAAGATTTCTTTTTTTTTTTCTTCTTTTGACTGACAAGGCTTAATCTGTTCCATGCAGTCTTTATCACTTAAAGTCAGGCTACCCTGTCAGTACTTGCTAGCTTCTTTATGGACGTGGATGATAACTATAATCCACGAAGCAGTCCTGTGGTGAAGTCAGTACAGCCAATGATTCTCAAGCCTGGCCCTGCATCAGCATCCCCTGGGGAAGGAACACCTTGAATTTGCTCATCTGTCTGGACTGTGTAGGGAAAGATCAGCCAAGTGGTCACTTTCAGTGAGGATTTCCCCTGCACTTGTGCTGTCTTCAATTTTATGGATTTAAGAGAGGACTTTGGCAAAAGTTTGATTACTGTGAATATTCTCTTATAATGGTTCGCTTTTCAAAGGGTTCTCAACTTCATAATTTTCTTTATATTTTCATAAAATCTTCATAAGTTTCCAGTGGAGGGGAAAGAATTGAGTATCCTCTCATGTTACCTCTCATGAAAGAGAACTAACAAGATTAGTTGACAGTTCCAAGGTGAGATACAGCCCTTTAGCCATGCAATGATTATCACGTTCTGGTTTCTTGACTGGAGACCTAACATCTCATTCTATATTTTGTGCAGGACATAGAATTGGCTCGTTTGGTTAATCCTGTTGACAATCAGATACAGGATTTAGGAATTAAGTTGCAAAAATCTGACTTTTTGGGTAGTCCAATAATTCAATTCACTTCTGACGCTGTTGACCTGGAGTTAGCATCAGACCCCAGGAGTTAAAGGGCACAGTCACACAAGACCGCCCCCACTTCAGATTCCAATTACAAGTCCTGGGCCACCCATACTTCTGACCCACTGGCTGTAAACTGGGGGTTCCCACAAATCTGTCCTCAGAATCAGTCATTGCTAGAGTGGCTTACAGAACTCAGGAAAGCATTTTACTTAACTTTACCAGTTCATTATAAAGAATGAAAATGAATAGCCAGATGAAGAGCTGTATAGAGCAAGGTCCAGAAGGGTCCGGAATGCAGGAGCTTCTGTCCTTGGGGAGCTGGGGTGCACTATCCTTCTAGCAGGTGGACGTGTTCAGAACAACAACTTGGCATCTCTCTGCACCGTGTCATTTAGGAATTTTTAGGGAGGTTTTATTATGTAGGCATAGTTGATTAGATCATTGGCAACTCAATCTCCAGCCACTTTCCCCTCCCCAGAGGCTGGGAGATGGGGCTGAAAGTTCCAACCCTCTAATTCTGCCTTGGACCGGTTGGCAGCCATGCCCTATCCCGAAGTTATCTAGGGACCCCACCTACCAGTCATCTCATTGACATATAAAAAGATCTCTCACCACTGCAGCGATTCCCAGGGTTTTAGAAGCTGTGTGCCAGGAACCAGGGACAAAGATTAAACATTTATTTTTATTATACCATAGATTTGAATAGACTTTTATTCAAGAAGACACACAAATAGCCAGTAAGTGCATGAAAATTTGCTTAACATCAATACTCATTAGGGGAATGCAAATCAAAACTATTATGAAGTACCACTTCATATGTACTAGAATGGCTATAATAAAAAAGATAAACAATAACAAGTGTTGGAGAGGATTTGGAGAAATTAGAACCCTCATTCACTGCTGACGGGAATGTAAAATGGTACGTTACCTTGGAAAATAATTTGGTATTTCCTCAAATTGCTAAATATAGAGTTACCATATGACCCAGTAATTTCACTCCTAGGTATAATCCAAGAGAAATGAAAACATATGTTCACACAAAAACTTGTAAATGTATATATATAACAGCATTATTCACAAAAGCAAAAATTTGTAAAGAACTCAAATATCCATCAACTGATGAATAGATACACAAAAGATGGTATATCCCTGCAATGGAATATTATTCAGCAATAAAAAAGTATAAAGTACTGATGCATGCTATAGTATAGATGACTCTTAAAAATATTATGCAAAGTGAAGAAGATAGTCACAAAAGATTACATATTATATGATTCCATTTAAATGAAATATCCAGAAGAGGCAAATCTAGAGACATAAAGTAGACGAACGATTGCCTATGCTTAGAAGAAGGGGAGAAATGACTTCTAATGGATACGGGATTTCTTTTGGGGATGATAGAATTTTTCTACCCTTAGAGAGTGCTGATGGTTGCACAACTCTGTGAACTCATTAAACTGCATACTTTGAGTGAATTTTATGGTACACAAATTTCATCTCAATAAAGATGTTTTTAAAAAATCAGCAAATGGTACCACTTGGACTTGGGCCATGCAGACAACATATAGGTATATTTAAAATTAAGTCTCCAAGCACTGCTATTCTCATTTGCCCTCTGATGAACTTGGTGAACTGGAACTGGAAATCAGCTCTCCTTGTAAATAAACAATGCCGCTGCTGTAAGAGCTAATTGACGGTGTTGCCAAATTGGCTTTGCCAGGGAGCGAGCATTCACGATCGTCCTGAAATTAACATACAAATTACAGTGATAAATTTTACTTGAAGAGTTTTATTTTTTTTTCTGATTATATAAATAGTTTGTTTCCAGGCAAATAAAATGCTTAAAGCACCTGGAATAATCAACTGCCACCTAAAATCCCCTTAATTTTTTCTTTTACACAAAATTTCAAAATCAAGGGGAAAAACGCTGAATACCATGTTCTTTTTTTGGTTGCACGTTTTTTTGTTTCCTTGCTTAATGTCTTAAGAAACACATACAATAAATCCTCTTTACTAAATTTACTAAGGTTTTTGGTTTTCTAGGGCTTCCATAACAAAATATCACACACTAGGTGGCTTTAGCAACAGAAATTTGTTATCTCACAATTCTGGAGATCAGAAATCTGAGATCAATACATCAGCAAGATGGGTTCCTTCTGAAGGCTGTGAGGGAGAGTTTTTACCATTCTGCTCTTCTAGCTTCTGGAAGCCTCAAATGTCCCTCAGCTTGTAGATGGCAGTCTCCGGTGTCTTCATTTAGTCCTCCCTCTCTGTGTGTCTATGTTTGAATTTTCCCCATTTCATAAGGACACAGTTATATTGGGTTGGGGCCACCTAATGACCTCATCTTAACCTGGTCATCTGCAAAAACCCTGTTTCCAAGTGAGGTCGCATTCATAGGTTTGGGGGTTAGGACGTCCACATCTTTGAGGAGAAAACAATTCAACATATACCACTAAATTATATTCTAGGATTTATAATATTTTAATATTCTTTTGACCTAGCTAAATTTATAATTTTCATTTAAGAAATCCATTGGAATGAGGCAAGAATAGCTGTTCCCTTAAGATCACCCATGTAGTAATTGAAGTGTGCATATGCTCCTTGGATTGACCTTGCCATTTGATATCTGGTGGCTTTTAATAAAGAGCCACATGAAAAATATCCCGTATTCTAAGTCTGCAGAGAAAAGAATGAAAATGATCACATACTTGGGAAGTTTGATCGCCTCCTGGTTTTGTGTCGCTTGCCTCCACGTGCTCTTTGTAGGGATTGCCATGAAATAAGTGTATGTGTTGCTAATTTCTTAGATTGCCTTGGTCTGCAGATCGAGGATAAAGGGCACAAGGATAAAACAAACTTACCACATTCATGCAATTATTTATAAGAAAAGTAGGACTGGAACCCACTTCTGATCACAGTCCTTTTGAACCAATAAAATGAATAACTAAAACTGTAATGTTTTAGTGATTGCTTTTTCTTTAGCTGTCGGTTCCTTGGCTAAAAATAAATCAATCAGCAATCAGAAAGAAAAGAAGATGAGTAAAATCTGTTAAGAAACTTAAACAATATTCCGTAGGACCATTCCTATCAGCACACAGACATGTTCTAAATTATACTTGACTTCAGTTTTCCTCCAGCTATTTTCCCATTTCTCCATCCCTTTCTTAAAAAAACTCCTTAAAGGAAGAACTGTGTCCACTCCAGTCTTTTTCCCTCCCCCATTCTCTCTTGAAGTCTCTCCAATCAGAATTTCAGCACCTGCACTCTGCCTCAACGCACCTTTGCTGAGGTCCCCGACAACACATTCCTGAATCCAATGGACAGCTCTTAAGTTTGCCTCTTACTACCAGCAGCGTGGGCATACTTGGTCTCTTCCTTCTCCTTGAAACACTTCCTTCACTTAGCTTCCAAAACTCCATCAGCTTCTGATTTTCTCCTCCTTCTTTACTTACTTCTTTCAAGTCTTTTTTGTGTCATAATCTCCCTGATCTCTTAAATCCGGAGAGCTTCAGACCTCAGTCTTTGGAATTTTTCATACATCTACACCCAATACCTTAGTGATCTTATTCAGGGCCAGGCCTTAAATATCATCTTTGTGCTGTTGACTCCCAAATTTATATATTTCAACTACGTACTGAATGTCAACACATGGATATTTTCTTAGCATCTCAATCTTAACATTCCCCAAACTGAAATCTTGATCAGCCCTCTCTGCCTACTCTTCTCATGTCCATTAAAGGGAACTCTATCTTCTTAGTGCTTTATTCCAAAAACCCTGGAGTCTCCCCTTCCTCTCATGTTCCATATCTAATCTATTAGAAAATCCATTGACGCTATGCTAAAAATATTATGTAAGAACTAACTGCTTCTTATCCCCTCCCACCACTACCAAATCTTCTTTACCTGTCATCAGAATTTTCACAAACACTTCCTAATGGCTTTTCCTATTTCTGCCTTTGCTACTTTCCTACAAGTCTATTCTCAACACAACAACCAGAGTGATCCTTAGAAAATGTAAGTCATAGTGACTCACTCCTCTTCTCAAAACCCTCCAGGGGTTTGCCAAAGTCATTACAATGACCTCTAGCTGTCACACCTGTGCCTCGCCTCCCATCTAACTGATGGCATCTTCCACTGCTCTTCTTCACTCAGCTCCTGGCACACTGGCCACATTGCCATTTTCCAAACATGCCAGGTATGCTCTTGTTTCAGGGCCTTTTACATTTGCAGTTCCCGCTGTCTGGAAAGCTCTTGCCCCATATACATTCATGACTTGTTTCCCTAACCCCTTCAGTCTTTGCTCGAATGGCACCTACTTGGTGAGGTGTTCGTTGCCTATACTATTTTAAATTACAACTACCAACCCCTGGCTTTTACTGTCCCTCCTCTTTTCTTTATTTTTCTGTATTCCTCACCACCATCTGGCATGGTATCTAATTTACTTGTTTTATTAATTGCTTGTATCCTCTCAGAAGAATGTAAGCTTCTAGATCAGGACATTTATATATTTTGTTCATTGCTATATCCTCAGTGCCCAGAATAGTGCCTGAAAAATAGTAGGGAATAAGGAAAAAGAAAAAAAAAAATGAATGACTAAATAGTTCTTAACCTTTCCTAGTTTATAGGTCTGTAAACTATTTTAAAACTTGATGAAATCTATGGAAACTTTTCCCAGAAAAAAAACATGCTATACACATGTAATCTGTATAGAAGTTCTAAAGTTATTATCTCCCCTGAAATCCATCCAGGGACACTTTCTGTGCCCAAGAACTCCTGGCTAATCATATATGGCCTAGAGGAAAGGGCAGAGTGTAAAACTGACTTTACTATTGTCTGTTTGGATGATTGCCACTTCTTAAACCTTGGTGGCCTGCAGATTGAAGGTAAAGGGCACAAGGAGAAAATAAATTTACCATTTTCACATAATGATTTATTAGAAAAATAGAATTGGAACCCACTTCTCATAACAATCCTTGTGAAGCAATAAAATGAACTATAGGAGTTAAGATCTGTTTATTCATTTTGTTGGTGGGGGCTTAATTTCGCAAGCATAGTTTTAGAAAGGTAAAAGTCATTTTGTGGGGGAACTCTTAATAGCTTTCTGCCCATGCTTCCCAAGTTCTCTCATTTTCCCTTCTTTCCTTCTCTCTACCCAAGATGTTTCTCTAAATTTCACAAACTTTGAAAAAGAAATGACTGCCAGATCATGTTTGGGAGGAGATTTGTGCAAAGGGCCAGAAATGAAATCATTTTAGATCCTGCATTTCCCATTTAAAGTTCTATATTCATCTTCTAAGTAGGTGCCCTTATGGGTTGAACAAAATGGCACATTCATTGCTGAGAAGTTCTAAGATAGCAAAATTTTGCTTTCAGCCCTTCCTAAGGAAAATAGCTTCTGTGAATTAAGGATTTATGGGGGGCCATGTTTCTGCTGGAAAGGTTTGAAGATCTGGACTTAACATGCTGGTATCCTGGCTTGATTAAAGGCTGCAGAGAAGCTGATACAGTAAATAGTCTTTGCTATCGGTGGACTCATATTTCCTGCTAGAGATAAACCAAGCTTTGTGCTATAAAGCAATCAGCGAGCACCGCAGTGGGTGATTCAGCACTCTGCCCTCTACCGCGCTGGCACCCTCCATTGGAAATGGACTCAAAATCACAAACGTTAGCTTCGGAGTTACAGGATGCAGAGATGAGTTAAATCAAAGTTGCAGTCATTCCTTCATGTAAACACCTGGTCACTTTCTCCACATTACACTATAAAACAAACTTCTGTGGTTTAATTTCTCTCAGCCCTCATTGATGCCATTTATCTAGAAATCCATCTAAAGCCCTGAGAGGAGTGTACAGACTTCTGAGAAAACTTGCTTTGAGCTGCTCTAGCAGAGGGAGTGCCTGTGTTCCATATATGTGCCCGCGAATGTCAGCGACAAGGGAGAGGGGCAGTCACATGAATAATCCAACTTAATCCATTTATATTTGACTTTGAGCAACAAACTATGTCTGGCAATCCATGTGGATAGTGAGCTGTTGACACTAAAACAAGGATTTAGAGCTTGCTGCTCAAAGTGTAGTCCTAGGGCAGTAGCATCAGCATTCCCCAGGAGCTTTTTGGAAGGTAAATTCTGGAGTTCTACCCTCCATGCCTATTGAATCACAATCTATACTTTAACAAGCTCCCCAGGTGATTCATTTGCACATTCACTTTTTTTTTTTTTTTTTCCAGAAGGGTTGGTTAAAGCCCTGATTCCCAAAAGGACTTGTGCACTGGAATTACCAGGAGTTTTCAAAACACTGATTGACATCTGGGTCCTATGGCCAGAGAGCCTGATTTTATTGATATGGACTTCAGTTTGGTCATAGTGTGTTTTCAAAGCTCCCCAGGTGGTTGTAACGTGCAGCAGAGTTTGAGAGCCCTTGGCTGAGAGCAGAACCAGAGCACATCTCAGGCTCACCTGGATAGTTGATAATTTTTAAAACAGACTTTCAATTAGTTACCTGGCATTCTACCAACCACAAATTTCTATTTGTGTTTTATCTATTTGTATATTAGCTGTATTCTGAATCACCAAAGAAGAGTAAGTTACAATCTCTTTAGTTTAGCATTTTTCTATTTTATTGCTTATTTGAAAATTAATAGATTATATTGGTTTACGTGGTTATTCTAGAGTAGTCAAAAGATTTGCTTAATTGCATCTCATTTTCTAATATGCTTGTAAAGGAATAGGTATGGTCTAAAAGTTGTCATTTAGGGTTCCTACCGATGCTATGCAGTAGGTGTTCCTGTTTCTCTTAAAGGAATAAGAGCTGAGATTTCAAAAGGTTAAGTAGCTGCCTAAACTGCACAGCTGGTCACTGTAAAAGCCAGCGTTTGAATTTGGCATTTGAAAAGGCTTTATGTGATTCTTAAAGCCCGTACATTTCTGTTCATCCATGCTGTTTCCCAAAAAACTTAGCTGTGTATGATTAGCAGGGACTTTAAAAAGAGCAATTGTGATTGATTTTTGTGTAGCCTTGTAAACTGTACACATAGAAATGTGTAGCTTTTTGAAATTCTGTGTAAGACATTCCACCAACTATCACTGAGTAAAGACAGTGTATGCTCTGAGATTCTAATTCAAAATAATAACAAACAAACAAAGAAGTTGGGCGAATTGAGGGGGTTGAGGAGTACAGGGTTTTAAGACATATGAAAAGTGTCCTGGGTAGAATAGCTTGGAAAAATTTGCAAGAGGCAGATGCTTCACTAAAAGCTGCTGCTCCAGTGGGATGGAGGGAAGTGACCGAGGAAGGACAAGCTCTAAGAGAAGAAAGGAAAAAGGACTCTTATCAGAAATACTAAAAGTTCCTTTCAGATTATATATAGCAGCAGATGGCACAATGTAAAGGACAAATTTGTTAACTTGCTGGGATTTTTGGTGTCCACTTCATAGCCAACCGTAAAAGGCACTTAACAAAGCAGCGACTTTGTTAAATGATAGTTTCCAGAACATGCCATCTGTGGTCCCTGCCTGTTCTCATTGCCTGATGAAGACTGGAATTGCTCTGTTGAAAAAAGCAGATTCTTTCATCTGGTTGTTTTTCTTATCCTTTTGAATTCTCTTCTGAGATTGAATTTGTGTATATCTGAGGACCCTGGCTTGAAAACATTTTTGCTTGTGATGGTTTCATACGTCTCTACAGCATTACACTGAGAGATCGTTAGCAAAGAGGCAGCTTTGTTGATTTGTTGATTCATTTCTTTCTTGGGGATGGGTGTCTTCTGGCATCATATAGAGTTCTAAACTTTATATTAAAATCCTAGGGAGAAAAAAAGGGAGATTCTGATAGATGAGTTCTGGCTCCATGTTCAAATCACCATTTCCCCTTAAAATCACCATGGTTACCAAAAATCTATAGAACCAGAAATCTTCCCACCTCTATACTTCCTCCTGCTCCCCGTGCCTCCCTCTAATTTTCCTTTATTTCTCTAGCTACCATTGCCTCCCACTTTATCTTCACTGGTCATCTTGATTCCATCCCTAGATTCTACCCTCTCTCCTATTCATTTTTTCTTCTCCCATTTGTCCCCTTTGAATTGCTATTTTTCTCCATTATCTTTTTTGATTAAGATGTTTTCTTGGTGAGGCATAACAGCTCATGCCTTAATCCTAGCCCTTCGGGAGGCTGAGGTGGGAGGATTGCTTGAGCCAGGAGTTTGAGATCAGCTTGGCAATAGCGAGACCCTGTCTCTACAAAAATAATAATAAAAAAATTAGTTGGGCATGGTAGAATACACCTGTAGTCCCAGCTTCTCAGGAGGCTGAGACAGGAGTATCACTTGAGCCCAGGAGTTGAAGGCTGAAGGGAGCTATGATGATGCCAATGTAGAGTGAGACCCTGTCTCAAAAAAAAAAAAAAAAAGTTTTCTTTCAATTCTGCTTATTTGAAATTGTGATGACTAGTCCTGGGACTAAATAAAAGTTGATTTTTATATAGTCTATATTTGTAAAATATTTTCTAAAATACTTAGTTAACAACAACAATGGATTCTAACAGGATATTTCAAATATTAATACAATGGAGTGTGATGGATTTTCAGTTCCTAGAAGCATCATTTATATATAAATACAACTGCAGAGTAAGAGGAAGGTACTTCTTATACTAGCAGTGCTTTGGGAGTAGGAGTGTACTTTTGACATTCTCAGTGGGTAAGTTTTTAGTGTGAGGCACTACAGAGGTTTTCCAAAATGTATGGAATCCTTGGCCCTGCCCACCAAGTGCCTGTCATGCCAACTGAACCATTTGGCAGCTGTAGGTATTCACAAAGATTTCCAAATGAAATGGTAAGGTTTATTACATTGTAGCATGCTTATTCATTATGTTAAAGCTAAAATAGGTTCTTTAAAACTGTACCATAATTTAGATAGATGCCCCCTAATTGTTCATGCAGATTTCTTATGGCTACTGTAAAATAATCATACAAGTATACAAACACGTCAGTGTTGAAGATTAAGTGCCAGGCAGTCCCTGTAATAAGTGAGACATAGAACCTTCATCATTCCAGTTAGAAGCAAAAGAACTTGTCTTGATAGTGTAAATGCTTATCTTCCCATTCCTTCACTGAACCCCCTCCAAGCAAACCTACAAGTCCACAGTAATTTATAATGTGAAGAATATTTTTCCTCCTTAGGATTTTAATGAAAATTAAAAGTGAATGTTGTGATGCACTTGGAGCCAAGTTGAACCCTGGCATCGTCTCGATTCTATCAGAAACATAACCGCCTACTCGCCCGCTGGGCCCCTGCAGCCACCGTCCAGTCAATGACTATATCTCAATCTGGAAGTCTGAGACTCTTTGTTAATCCTAACATCTGCCTCAAGGTCTCGAAGACAAAGGTCTTCTAGATGTTTGAATGTAACACTTGTGCTTTTCAAAACAGGGGACTTAAGTTTGGTCAAAACTCTCATGTGGCAAATGCTTCTAAAAACAGCTCCAAATGAGGCCATACCATGGGTTTAAACTAACACTTCAGATGACCTAAAACCTAAACTGAAGAAAACAAATGAGTTCAATTGTTTTTCTTTCTGGTGATAAGCTTCATCAGTTACTTATATGCATTTTGTTAGAACACTCCTACAACCATTGGGAACAGAAAAAAAGAATAAAAGGAAACTGATTTCTACCCTAGCAAGTGGTATTCAGATTAAAATGAAACACACGCACACACACACACAATCCAATTGCAAATGTGGGTAAATGTGATGAAAATAGGGAACCAAATGTGACCTCTCTGTCCATGTAGGTTAAAGTGGCTCTTTGAACAGGGAAGCATTCTGTTGTCAAGTGAATGGAGCCTAAATACGATGCTTACTTACATCGGGGGAAGGACTCCCTGCCTTCACCAGATCATTTTATTATTCCCAGCTGTGTCTGGTTTGTAGATGGGAATAAACCTCTCACTTCCATGAGATGAGTCAACCTTCAATTCACAGTGGCCACATTCCTGGGAAAATAACTTGTCAGGAGAAATGATTGAAGAAGACCATGTTTGACTTCAGTGCTGCCCGATTGGTGAATTATATTTTTAGAGCAATCAGTTTAAATCCTACAGATTGAAATTGTGCTGCTTGCTAACTGCCTGGGTGATTTGGCATGAAATTTAATTTGCTTTAACATGCATGGGGGGTAAGCAGAGGGGCGTTAATTTCACATTTGAGAGTTGCTGCATTACTTTGAAAATAACTAAAATCTTGGTGTAAGAGTTTGCTTTCATTTTTCATCTTTAAAACAGACATGAATCTCTGGCCAAACTCAGTACTTTAATCTACCAATTTGGGCTAATTTTATCTTTTCTCTATGACTCTTATTCTTCCTCACTTTAATATTAATATTAAATGAGCACTTATCAGGTGCTAGGCACCTACTTAATTGATCAATTAATCGACATTCAGCACATTTAGCCTCTCAATCTTACAGCTGAGGAAAGTTGACAACTTCTGACACTTGATCTTTACTATATTTGTGGGGACACAGAGGAAGTCATCTATACTGGGGCTCTTCATTTTTGTTCTTTCATGTTTGCCTTCCCAGATGGAAACCCTGATCCACCTTAAATGTGCCTAGTTAAAAGGGAGAATTTTAGGATCAAGAGCTCTGTTTTTAAAATTTTGCCATGTAAGGATCTAGCTTTTAAGAAATAAGTTAGTTCTCAAAGTAATACTATTTTAAAGTTCTTTCTCTGATATGAATAAGTCAAGGCTGAGCTAATCTGAAAATTTGCACACTGATAATAATAATAACAATAATTGAAACAATAAAAATAATAAAGTGTTGCTAGTGAGCCAATGTCTTGAACCTACCTAGAGAGCTGAGATCTATGAAAGAGCCATTTTATTAATATATACCGAAGGCTAATAAAATGCAATGTATGTTGAAAATGCCTTCCTGCTGTGCCTTTGATCTGTATGTGCCCCACTGATTTTCCACCAGTCAGGATTCGTATCTACCTGTAAACTCAACTTTATTTGGTCACTGGAATGCGGTCCAGCTGCAGTTATTGATTCATGCAATAGGTCTGATGTTTGGTAATTCCTGGGATCTGTAAACTTGAATTTAATCCTAATTGTGATTTTAGGTAAATGTTTCAATAGACCACTCTGTCAGCAGTAAGTATTCCTTTATGAGGATCTTTCAGTATGAACTTTTCTTATAACCATTGCAAAGGAATGGTTGCTGGATTCCCCAAAAGATCCTTTTTTAGTTTATCACTTTGCATGTTTAGTGAATGCTGACATGATTTTTTGCTTAATAGATTATGGAATTATGCCATTTCTTGAATGATAGTCAATAAGTACTGTAAAGAATCTCAGGAGAACTATGTGCTTCATCTAATTAAGCTGTCTATTTGAGGTTATTATAAGACAAATGTGTCTTCAGTTGATGTTATTGCACAGAATACCGGGCAATGGAGATATTTGTAACATCTTCCTGACCATATATGTTCTCTCACTATAATTTCCCACAAATGATATCAGACCTAGAGGTGACTTTTTTTTTTCTTTAAGAGTCCAACAAATATGTTTCCTTTGGGGAAGTGAGTTCATTACTTCTATTAGGACAGTACATGTATCAGTACTTGAGAAGATAAAAATATGCTAAATAAGTGTTCAAGAGGTTTAAATGTGAGTATGTCTTTCCCGAAGGAATCTAGTTAATCTTGTTCCACCAAAATGCACAAGTCCTAGAGCATCTTTATGATGGCAAGAGTTATCTTTATGATCAACCATTACCATTTCCCCTCATTCTCCATTTAGATCTTTAAGTCCCTGATAAATAGCAAAATATGTATTTGTGGGGGTGGTTAATTTTCAAGCAATAAGGAACAAAATTCAACCACGACAATATGTGGTAGTTCAGCATAGGTGTGATGAAATTGCCCTCCTTTGTCAAATACTGGACTTGCCATTTAGGTTGGAATCTTGACTGTTCTCTCCTTTCCAATATAGCCTATAATGTATTGGGCTGCTGTGTGTCCACTTGCATTGAATAAATTTAAGTTAACAAATGTCTACAACACAATCAAAGATCACGTATCCCTTAATTGAAGCTCTTTATTCCTTTTTGCCACAGTGGGAAGAATTCTGAATAAATAGCTAGGAGACAGATGTTCTAGACCTAACTCTGACTCTAACATATTTACCGCATGAGCTCATAACAGGAGCATCCATATAATTACCAAACAATGGTTATGCACCAGTTCTACCTCTGCACTGAGCTGTTGCCAAGATGGAATGAGATAACCTAGGAGAAAGTGCTTTATAAACTCTAATGGCATTATGCTTTGAAAATGTGACATTATTTAGTGCCCTGGAGCAGCAAGGTACTAAATAATATCTCAGTGGCTTGAATTAATACAGCTGCCAAAAGAGGCTAATTTAGGAAATTGCTTAAACGTGAAAGAATCTCATTTCACATGCAGTGTTCACTGACACAGCTCTCTGTGCTCCAGGTTTCAGGAGATATCTTAATACTTGGAAAGGAGGGAGGTGGTTACCAGGGTAAATCAGGGTAAATGAGAGAACCGGAGTTCCTGCCCCTGCCGAGTTTGGTAGGAACAGTTAACCACTCACACTCACACCCCAGCCTCTTTTAGGACTTCCTCTTCTTAACCTTCAACAAATGAGTCCTTCACAGTTCTTTAATTGTGGCAAGCTAACTTCAGGAGTATTTCTACCCAAACATTGCACTGAAAGAGACAGACAGAAATAAAAATTCCTTGATGGGAGGCTATCAGAGGATGGAATTCTGGAAGGGAGGTACATACAGGAGGGAGATGGTTTGAAGATGGGAGTACACTGCAGTGAAGAGGAGTGGAGAAGATATAATTATGGTGCTTGATTTAATCATCCCTTTTGCCCATTGCCATCATGATAAAACCACTCACCCACTGGGGGCATAACTAGAAAAGACCATAAATCACATGGTCCTCTGTTCACTGTTGCAAGCAGAGTACATCTGCAGTGTTGTGTGAAATCCTGGGGACAGAATCTTAATGGGGCAAAGGTACAACAAAACACAAACACAGTCACCAGTGTTGTGAGGATTGGGAAAGCAAATGGGATAGAGGGTTTGGGGGGAGTTTGAGAAGAGAAGGCTTCGGGAGCATAGCATTTCTGTAGTTCAAATATTTGAACTTGGTCATGGATAGAATAATGAGGAGATATACTTCCAAGGCAGCATGATAAGATCTTTTCTATTAATAATAAACAGAGCTGTTCTCTGGAAGTGGTAAAGTCTAGCTCAGTGTTTCTTGAGCTCAGGTGTCAATGCCGCTGGTCTGGGCCCATACTCTGGGCACTGAGGGTCTAGATAGCCCCCGTTACTCATTGGAGGACTTCAGTTGTATGCCACATGGTCAGCTGTTGGGTGCTGAGTCGGGGATTGCTGCTCTGGATGGGAAAGTGGACAGAGAGGTTCAAGTGTTTCTTTCACCTCTAAACTTCTCCTACTCTATTACCCTGTGCCTCAATGTCTATTGATTTGATGGCCACTCTGTACTGTCTAAATCCTCAGCAAGTCTTACCTGTTGATGGTGGTCTTATGCTTTTCTTAGTACACAGGGTGTGGTACTTAGAGGTAGGGTTGATGTTTATTTGTCTGTCTCCCAATGTGCAGGGTACTGATATGGACAGAGAAAGGGCTCATTTTACATGTGAGAAAGGCCATGTGCTATTTGTTGGGGCATTCCTGTTTCTGTATTAGTTAGGGGCCATTTGGCTATGAACCAGCCTTTCTAATTGTAGCAGACACTTCTATATGCCTACCACACTTCCATTCTCTCTTTTGTCCTTACTAGTAACACTGTTCAGATTGGCAATGTTCTCAGGTAAAAAGCAAAAATAGTTGACTCTCCAGACTCCCTTGCTGCTAGGAGTAGCCACATAGCATAGTTCTGGTGAATGAGATATAAGCAGAATCCTTCTGGGAGAGAGACTGTTTTTCTGATAAAAAGTCTGCATGGTCTTTTTGCTCTTCTCTTTCCCTCCTCTTTCCTGGAATGTGGACAGAATAGAATGTCTGGAGGCTCAGCAATTCTCTTGTGATAATGAGGACAAGAGCTCCATTCTGAGGTTGGTAGAGATGCTAATTTCCTTGAGCTGCTATACTAGCCCTGATCAGTCTTCTAAACATTTTCTTGTTATATGAGAAAAATAAGCCTCATACTTTTTAAGCTGTTCTTTGTTGGGTTTCAGCTACATGCTGCCAAGCACAGTCCTGACTGATATTCCAGTGATCACCATGCCTCAGGCAAGTAACCTGTTGTCACTTGAGTTTCAGGAACCCAAACGGCCTAAATTATCATCAGCAAAGATGCTCCTTTATATATGATGAAATTCCCCTTTTTTTTTAATTGGACATATTTTTCTTTCTTTCTTTTTTGAACTTGTATAATTAAAAATGCCTTGTTTTCAATGAACATCAAACTGGCATTTCCACTTAGGCAGAAAAATTTTTACTGCCCAGAGGTTAAAATTAATGATACCCCAAAAAAATATTTGCCTTCCATGGTCTATAATGCTGGGTAAATAGGACAGTCACATTGTTCACCTTTTTTTCCAAAAAGGTTCCATTTCTTTGCCCATCCATTTCACTCTTCAAAATAATCACTGTCCTCGGCTGGATCCCTCTTTATCCTTGGCAACTCTGTTCGGTCAATTATGTAATAGTTTGGCCCTTTTTTGGCTTTTGTTTCATTTTGCTTCTTTTCTCTCTCTGCAGAACAGCCTGCAGAGCAATAAGATAGGGAACATGCCTGCTGGGCCTGATTTTCTTCTTTAAAATAGCTTTGGCCAGTGGTTAGTGATAAAAGGAGTTGACTCACTGTAGAAGCCAAAAACCAGGTAAGTGGATTTAGTCTCACATTGGTGGAAAGGTGACTGCTGGACAGAAAATGGAATCTGTATTTGGTTTGAACATAAACAGGAGAATGGTGAAAATATCACTCTACCTGAAGTCACCAGGGATTCCAGCCTGCTGTTTCCATCTGCTAATCCTATAGGTGGTGTGGTTCTGGGACAATCTCTTAGCCCCTCTGGATCTCAGTTATAAAATGAGTGTTCCTCAAGATTTAGTCCATCTCAAACATTCAGAGCTATTCATATTCAATGAATGTTTGTTTTGCACTCATGATGGGCCAGGCACTGTCCCGGTGATAGAGATGCAGGGGTAAACTGCACAGAGAGAAGAAGACACGAGGTTTGAGAGTCTAGAGAAGGGGAGAGAACAGAAGGAAGAATGTCATGGGGGAAAAGAATAAGAATAGAGAGGGGAATGGAAACATTAACTGAAATGTGCCTGGGTAGATTCCACATCTTCAGTGAAGCCTGCTTGGATCACCGCACCGGTCACTGATCTCACCATCCAGGGAATCTCCAAGCATTTCCGTCAGCACCCTTCATTCAACACTTATCTGTCATTCATATTAGGAAATCTCTCTCTGGACATTTTCACTGTCTTCCTAACTAGATTGAGAACATTTAGAGGCCAGGTACTTTGTATAGTTGCATCAAAATACTTTTTTGGTATCAAGTATTAAATAAACCAGGCAAATGCTTTGGATATCTTCAAATAGCTTGACGCATAGCAAGAAGTCACATGAGGTATTTGATATTTATGGACTGAACTGAGATCACTGGAAGGTGGGAGTGATGAAAGTTAGCTCGAAGTGTTAACTTCAGGCAGGCTGACCATCCATAACCAAGCACAAACCAGAAGCCATGTGCACCCCTTGGGGAGTGCTCAGATTCCAGCAAAGTAAGAGGTTAGTTAACCACAAATGGGCTGAAGGTTCACCTTAAAGTTGCCTTGCCAAGAGACATTTTAAATAGCTCATTTTTGGCAAGAAAGGAAAGAAATATTGAAAAAGGGGAAGAAAAAGGTAGAATAAGGTAGCAGGATGATCTGTAGACACATTTCAACAATCTTACGGTCTGTGTTTGGTACTTACGTTCCTAGTGACCCCTCTCTTTGTGCATCCCCAGAAGGGCAGGAAGTCTTAAATCCTATCCTTGTACTGTGCCTGTTATAGACTTGGGCACAAAGCAGATGCTTCTGGAAACAGGAAAACAGAACCCAATCGACAAATGAATGGAGCCAATGCTTCTTCCTTCCTCCCTGATTCCAAGTGGGAACAGAGATGTGGTGGCAGAGCACAAGACAAAAGAGGACTCGGGGTCTTCTTACTTCTTGATGCCTGCACATTGGAGACAGAAGAGCCAGTATGATCTGCTGGTCCAATCCACCCATTTGACACTCAAGCACTAAGAATAAAAGGTCCAAGGATTCCTAGTTACAAGCTTTGGACAAATTCATAACCTATTCAATTCATACAGGTGATGCCACCAAACACTTACCTTCATAGACTGTCAGCAGCTACTGCCTGACGCAGGACTGTGCCAAGAGACACCATCTCTAAAGCTGATTTTCTCATTGACTCTTGCTAACACGGGGTACTCTTAGGACATGGGAGGGCAGAGTGAAATTTATCTTTTCACCTGAAACTCAAAGATAAATAATCCTAATCCCTGGTCTTCATGAAAGTAGGCTCTGTGGGGACAGAAACTGTGTCCTCCTTGTTCATTCCTTAGCTTTAGGAACTGAAGCAGCATTCATAACCTTCTTGTGCCTTAGTTTGATCATTCACAAAGTAAGGACACTATGAGTACTTATTCATAGGGGTAATGAGAGAAAATATTCAGTTAATGCTTACAAAGTCCCTAAGACAGTACCTGGGACATAGGAAGCCTTCAGTAACTATAAACTACTGCTCGCTGGTATATCAGCCTTGCAGAATGTCTGGCATGTAATAGCCAAAATCTTTTTCTTAAATGGATATGTGAATGGGGACCCTATCAGTAGTACTCTACTTTTTTGTTTAGCTTGTGCATCCCTTAAAAATTTTGGAAAAAATATGTGTTTCCTGGCACATCTTTAAGTAGATATTGAAAATGTTTTATCCTAAGTCTAATCAGTTGCAAAGGTTGCACTTATTTGTGTTGTATATAAGTTGACATTGTAAAATAAAAGTCTTACATCATTCTTCTGAAATATATCTAACGGAACAGAAATATCACCATCATCCATTAAAGTATATGAATAGATTCTTTTATAACATTTTCAGATGTTGCTTCATTCCTTTTGCTTCATTCCTTTTCCTCTTTGCGTTGGGATTTCCATTCTATCCTATCACAGAAGATGATACTAAAAGAATATATTTTTAAATTTAAAAATTTTTTATTGATTTTTTTTACCCCTCAGTTACTCTAAGATCACTTATTTTTAAAAAGAAAGTTTCCGTATTGAATTACATTGATACCATTTTTAAAATTAAAATGACCATATGTGTATAAGTAAAGTTTTGACTCTACTTGGTTCTATTGATATTTTTGTCTATATTTATGCCAATAATATACTGTCTTAATTACTATATCTTTATAATAGATTGTGAAATCTGGTAAAGTTCATCTTCCCACTTTATTATTCTTCAAGATTGTCTTGGCTCTTCTGTATCCTTGTATTCCCATAAAAATATAAAATCAGATTGTCAGTTTCTACCACACACACACAAATACATACAAGAGCCACTGTGATTTAGATTGGAATTGCATTAAATCTATAGATCAATTTGGGGAGAACTGACATCTTACTGAGATTGAATCTTCTTATCTATGATCATTATATATTTCTCCATTTATTTACATCTTTAATTTCTCTTTTTATAGTTTTTAATGTAATGGTCTTAATTGTTTTTCACTAAATTTATTCCTAAGTATTTGATATTTTTGAAGCTATTGGAGAAAGTAGTGAGATAAAATATTTAATATGATACTGAATTTTATTTTCTGGTGAATCATAGGGTTATATATGCTAAAAAGCTCATTCTTGATTGGACTATTATTACAATAATTAATACACATCTGATCAAAACAACAAATAACATAACTTTAGATGAATAATTATGAAACGAAATATATTTCTTGAAAATATATATTGTAGAGAGATGGAAGTGGCAATTATGGCACTTTGATTAAAATAATTGTCTAATTGTCCCTTTTGACAGCTCCTCAGAGTTTCTTACACCTCAGAACAATCTGCTTTAGTAAGATGCAGGATAGGTGAGAATTATGCCTTTCTTTTGTAAAATAGGAGGATGGTAAGAGTGAAAGTAAAAGTGAAAAAGAACTTCAATCACAGGAGCATCTCAGTCTAATTTTAGGTAACAATTCTTATGGAGTTTGAGGATCTGGTAATGGTTCCCTTAAAACTACCCTGACAGTATGCTCTATGATCAGCCTCTGTGTATGCTTAGGTGTACACATACAAACATGGCCCTGCTTAAAAACCACTTCTGATGAGCAGTACAGTGGCTTAGAGGGATGAGGTTTGCAAATGCTTTACTTTAAAAAACAAAGTTAAAAGTGCATCCACAATAATGACATCCTCACTTATTTCCTTTCTGATGAGATTTCTTCTGGGGATCTATGCATAACCTGGAGTCTGTCTGTCTGAGTCATTAGCTTGAATATGCTACTAGTACTTATTAATGCTTTATTGATATTGCTATTGGTTATTAATTAGTATCTATTATTAGTTATTAATTATTGAACTACTTATAGTGATTTTTATAGCTGATTTGCCAAAGCTTGTTTATACCTGGGAATGGATGGTGCACACAGTTATCATATGAATAAGGCCCTTAGCTTCTGTGCCCGGCGGGCCTTCATTGCCTCCAAGGCCTTTATTTTGTTCCCCATTTAAGAACTATGTAATACTAATTTGTGTAGGCTCCAAATTGACTTTCTAGCAGATGGAACATCAACCTGAAGAGGTAATGAGTCTTTATTACCCAAAATGGGACAAATATACAGACCTTCGCAGTAAATCATGAGAATTATCTGAGAGTCCCTGTGAAAAAATACAAATACATTTCTTCGTAGTAATAAGTAAGTGATTAAAAGTATAGCAATGACAACTGTAACTGCACTTGTTTCTGGTTCGGGCCACTCCATTATACTGGGCCTTTACTCGGTATGGATGCACAAGGGATTGGGGCTCACTGGGTTCTGAACGTGTGTCTACAAATGGTGTGATTCTTGCTTCATAAAGTGAAGGTGCTTCTGAGGAGTATGATTAAAGCAAATGCTCATAAACCAGATGCAGTTTCAGAAATGATTTATTCTTATTTCTCAGACCACACATCAATAGTTTGATTTTCATTTGGGTGACACAAGGTACCAGTTCCTAGGGGGACATTTTTAAAATAACTGGCACAACTAGAAGGAAACACCAGGATTAGTAGCTATGATATACAGGAAGATACGAGAGATGGATTCTGGAGGCCTGGCCTGAATCTCCTCTCTGTTGTTCATTTTATGTGTCACCTGTTGGGCAAATATAATTGAAAACAAAATCTCCTCTCACTCCAAAAACCTTCTCCATAAAGCTAGAAGAGAAAGAATACTGTTTTATAATTGAATAAGCATTAAATCAGAATGTGATGCACATCACAAACAATCCACTAAAAGTTGCAAAGACAAAAAGAAATCCTACCCTTTTAAAAAGCCAAGCAGATGCAACCCATTCCATGCATGTTCTCAAGATAAACAATAACTAGTCCTCCAGTTAAAGGACTTGACAGCACCGTTTGTCACACTTAGTTCACCCTAAATTCACTTGGTAATTGGGGTGACCATCTGTTTTAGCTAATTGGCTTTATCCCAAGGAAAAATAATCTCATATCTTTATGACATGAGGTAGTCTTGCAACTTGAAGAGAGGAGCCAGCTGAAGTTCGACTCCTACCCTCCCACAGAACTGGTTGATAAGGACGCTGATAATTACATTTCAAAGAGAGAGTTCCCAGGTCCTTAAGAAAGATACTCTTGGGTTGCAAGGCTGCCAAGAGGCTTATTTAGCTTTGAAAAAGATTACATACATTTCAAAGAAACAAAAATAATTTGCAATTACAAGTTTTCTGACTTGAATGCTCTAAGAAAAAGGGTGAACAAACTATTTTTGTCAACAAACTATTTTTTTTTCTTTTTTGATTTGTATTTACCCTTGTATACCTTAGGAAGTCACTCAAACTCCTTGAATCTGTTTCCTCATCTGTAAAAGGGGAGTAATAACACCAATACAATTATTTCGCTCTATACAGGGCCTAAGTAAAGGAATTGTGCAAAACATATTTGTCCTTTTAGATGCTGAAATTACTAGAGATTACATATCTTTACTGATTAATACATGCAAGCAGTTAATCTAATAATATTTAAAAGGGAACTCATGTTTTTAAAAGATTCCATCTCTGTAAGGCCAAGAATCTTTTTGCAACCAAAATATATCAACTCCACTTTTATCTGTTACAGTTGAACATTTAATCTTTCTCTGTGTGTCTTACCCATAAACATCAGTGTTTATAAATTTTGTCAACCTGTTTTCTTATTAACAGTGTGTTCTAGTTCCATTTTATTATTAAAAATAAACATCACACGCTGGATGCACTGGTGCATGCCGGTAGTTCCCTACCCAGGAGGCTGAGGGAGGATTGTTTGAGCTTTGGAGTTTAGGGCTACAGTGCACTATGATCTCATCTGAGAATAACCACTGCACCACTGTACTCCAGGCTGGGCAACATAGGAAGACCCTGTCTCTTAAAAAAAATTCACAGTAAAATTACAGCTGGTCTAATCTATATAAAGTAAATCACCAAGATACTTTTTTTTTTTTAGAAACTTTTTCTTTTAAAAGATATATGCTAAATCATTATTTTGATTAAAAATACTGCAAGATACATTTTGATATCAATAATCAATGTCAGTACAAGAAAAGAGTTTAGATATGATGAAAAACAAGCAAATAAATGTTTTATTTCTTGGTAAATGCTTTTAAAAAGCATTAAAAAGAAAAAAATCTGATACTATTTCTTGAATCTAGAGTTACTTAGATTAGACACAATTGACATATCAAGAGATAAGCAAAGCAAAACTGACTGAATAACTAAGAGTAGTTCCATGATAATGCTAAGCATAAGAATTAAATGGAATAGTCAAAGGATCTCAGGAATCTCAAGCATGCTACATGCTTTTTCTGGCACTCTCAAGTACAGCCAGGCTCAGGAAATTCTCCAGTGGCTGAAACAGCACTTGAGATTGGGCTTTGCTCTTTAGACACAGAATTCATCACCCTGTTATTGAATCATTGGTGAGACCTAAATTATATAAACAATATATCAAATCAAAGTTATCCTCCCCCATTTGTATGAGGGTTTTTGTACTTAGAATTTAGTCCTGCCACATTCCTATGAGGGTGTGTGCATATGGGCAGTAGCTATACACACCAATAAATTATGCGGCTAGGATGATTCTGGAAATTATAATGAAAGTTAGAAATTATTCAGAATAGAATAAAATATTTCAAAACCCTGTCATAAATCTTAGCCAGGAAATAAATTTTCATGAGACCAGTGATTAACCCAGTAGCAAAATAGAATTTATATCAACCATTCATTAATCCCATTTCCCTTCTCCCAACACCATTAATTAACTGTCTGCTCAATTCCCATTCCTGTGCTACACTTGTGTCGCTTACCCAATTACAGCTAATTTCTTGCATGCAACGAGAGTGGTAATAGCCTCTAACAGTTGTTGAAATGTGGTTCCTAGCGTTTACTGCAGTGTGTCATCCTTAAATATTCTCTAACATGTTTTCTGGTTCTGTTTCTAAAATCGAGTTTGTGTGGGGAGGATTGAGTTGAATACAGTAAGTGGGTGGTTTCCTTCCTTTCAGGTCCTCGGAGACCCTTATCCGATTTAAGTTTTGCCTCAGGAGAAAGCAGTACCATGAAGACTGCTAAAAATAACTGTTCTCCTGTCTTGCTGTTTTGCCTATGACTCTCTGAGAGAAAAGGCTATGGAAAATAAACTTTTGATGGCGTGTTTTATAAAGTGCATCTACCTGGTCACTTCAGAGATCAATACAAAGGATCAATTTTTAAATTAAAGCTTCTATGACACAATGCTCTCTTCTCTTTTCTTTCTCTCTTTTTCCTTTTTAAAATCAGTTTTACAAAAAAGGAGATGGTAAAGTTTGAAAATATTAAAGAAAAGCTCTTCGCCTTCTTTTAGTTGTGCCTAAAAATATGGGTGTAAATTCAGTTTTTGTATTCTAAAAGTAAGTTTCCCATGGACTTCTGTATTACTATTTCATAGAAACAATATTTTGTTATCTGATTGATCCTCCTTTGTCCATGGCTCCTAATGATTTCCTGGATTTAAGGAAATGTCCCTCTGACATTCCCCACGCTTTCCTCCCCTCACCCCATGTAATTGATGATCTGTAAATAAACACTGCAAGTCATTAGAGGAGCTCAGTGGTTAAAATAAGCCTGCAGAGAATCCTTTTGTTAAGCAAATAAGACTTTTATAATCACCTCTGCTTCATCTGCACAGATTTTAGTCTATCAGCCTTTTCTTAAAGTAGAAAGTGTTTTATCTTTTTCAAGCAAGTGAAAGATTCCTTTGAATTACGTAGCTGGGCTCTGGAGGGGAGATCAGGGAAAAGAATCGAGGTTCATGATGACTGATGGGGTTAAGAGCGATAGTAACAGTTCAGTTAGGGGTGTTGGTTTAAGCATGTGCTAACACACTGAAATCCAAAATCATTTGTGGGGTTTAGCTCCCCTTGTAGCATCACCTCTTTCTTTTTATCTACGTGCATGGCCTTTTGCTTCTTCCCATTCCCTTGTAATTGGAAATGACATCCATATCGGGTTGTTGTTGTTGCCATCTTTACCATTTTTGTTCAAAAATTAATATTCTGTTCTATCTACATATATAAAGTAGTTCAACGAAAACCTATGCAAGATCAATCAATTCAAATATCCATTTGTTTCTAATATGAAATTCAAGAGATCATTTCAGAGTCACTTGGGGAGCAGCTTTCTTTCCATCAGCAAATAGGTAGTAAATGCCCACTGTTTATGTGCTGACAACACAGTCCTGAATAAAGCAGAACCCCTTGCCCTCTTAAAGCTTATATTTTAATGGTTGGAAAATATTGATCAAATTTTATAATAGTTTTTTTTAAATTAGTTTTTACATGATATTTTAAAACGTGCTCATCAAAATGATGGAGCTGGTACATATAAGCTCATTAGAGTTTCACATATTAGCAAAATCATTTCATTGTAGCTGTTGTCTACATCATAATAGTGTTTTTTGAAAGAAAAGTCTCTATTACCTTTTTCATAACATTTCTAATTTCTAAAATCATTTTGGCTTGTAGATACTCAGGAAAAATAAAGATGCTCTCTAAATATAAGGAACATAAGATTGTATAACTGTTTTCATAAATGAAAAACCTACATTTACCATTGTAATCTGAGAGGAAATAATGGTTTAATTAGTTTTTAGCTGAAAAGATTTCTGCAATCAGACTGTGTTTGTAATGGCATTTATAAAACAATTTTCCCCTACAGTAGCATTGTAATTAAGACTTTCAATGATATTGTCAGAGGACAAGAGTGCATTTTTTCCCCCTGTGGTCTGCTGTTATGCCTGCCCTCAGGGCCTGCTGTTCTTTTGCACCAGGCTTGCACTAATGTCCTATAATTGTGTTTCACTTCCTCCAATTAAATCGACAGGGAACTCGAATTGCTGTCACTTACCTCACTGATCTCAAAGGTGACAAGATTAGGTTGCAGCATTTCTTGCACAGAGCACTTAACATCCCAAACAAATACCCCTTTATCATGAAGATTGCATTGCAGGGAAGGCCCAAGGATCTCTGTGGTTCTGGCTCCACACTTGGGCAATGGAACATGTAAGTTAGAAAGGTCACAGAGAGCATCCTGTTCATGGCTGGACTTGCAATGTGCTTCTCTGAGCATCAGTTCCTAAAGACTTTAATGGGTATTCAAAGGGAAAAATATTTTTGCAGGCGGTAGAAAAGCAGAGTTGGAAAAGCAGAGTTAAATCAAGTTAAACAGATGTCTTTTGTCTATAACTATCTGTGCTTTCACATTTACATTGAAAATATTTTTTTAAAAAAGGTGTGGTGTGTGGTGGTGGTGTATGTGCGTGAGTGTGCATGTTTGTGTGATCTGGTGTATTTCACAACATGTTTGAGAACTTTTTCTGGAGGCAAATTTAAGGCCTGGTGTCTTACCGATCACCTTTAGAGATTTGCAAATCTAGCCAATGAAGGCCATCAAATGATTTTTTAGTGACAGGCTCTCAACCCTCGTGGCAATGGTGGTGGATCCACCTGCTGTTGGGTCAGCCTTCCCAAAACACTTCTTCAACTCACTTTCATTGTCCCTTTATTGCCGAACCTACAAAGGTCTGCCGAGGTCTGATTACTCACCTCACAGAAAGCCAATTACTGCGACAAAGAGGATTGTCAAGGAAGAAAGAAATTTTTGATATGAAAGACTTAAGTTGAAAGAACCGAAGAACCAGCATACAGCCTCAAATCTGTCTTCTCAACTAACAGAGAGAACAGGCTTTTTAAGGATAGGCTATGTGCATTGGGGAAGATCGTGTTGAGATTAATGAAGAGCTATGTGCACTGGGGCAGATAGTGAGGGTAGTGAGTCTTTGGGTCAGAAAGTCTGCCCAGGGATCTTTGGAATCTCGACTCCTTTGTCTTGAAGAAATTTCACTATTTCTGAGAAACAACTCAAAAATGTGAAGTCCTTAGTTAAAAGTTGCAGGGTTCTGGTCACCAAGCCCTATTGGCCTAAGCATCTAAAACATGAGAAGGAGAGAATTGCAAAAAAACATATAGGGGTCATTGAAATTTGTTCATAGAGCTAGTTACACCTTCTGTCTTTTTCTACTACTGCTGGTAGGATGTGAGAAATCTCTCAGGTATGTTGCATGGAAAACCAAAAAAGGTAGAGAACCACTTCATTGTCACATTGTTCTTCCTTCTGTTCTGTGTACTGCTGTACTAGAGTATCCAATGTAGTGTTTTGGAGAGATTCATACAGGTTTAGGTGAAGGTCCATGTATGTATCAGTAAAAAGGAGCTGAAAGTACCTCGGTTCAGTGTTATTATGGAGTGAGAGATAACCCATGTAAGTCAACTGGACCACGTAGTGGACACTCATTTAATGGTAGCAGTTATTATTATCTTGAAATTTTTTAAATTTTATTATTTATTTATTTTTTTTTTTTGCCAGCAACCACATTATGACCAGTATCTAGATACAAATTGAAAAGTTGGTTGAGCATTCAGCTGTTTACAAATAGCTTCATGCTTGGTAAGAACCAGCAGTATGATTAACTGGATTTTTTAAACTTTCATATCCCACTTGGATAGAGTGAAAAAAAGTTTTGGGATGTTGGAATGATATAGTTTTTTAAAAAAGTGATAAACATTCAATATACCAGTCAGCTCTTTCAACTGGTAGGAATTATTTTCTCTTCTTTCTTGTGAATTTTTTTCATCATTCAACTGAATAGGATATCAGCAGTAGTAGCATCTGCTCTATTGAGGTTCATAGCAACTTGTTAATTTGAGATGGGATTGTATTTAGATGCAACTTTTAGCACTTGAGTTCCAAGATATTTATCAATTTGCTCAGACTGTTATCATCATAATTTGGAAATCTACGTTACCAAATAAATGCATGCAAAATTGACTTCTGAAGGCTTGACACGTTCATAGCAAGTCCTATTCCTGTGGCGGATATCACACAATATCAGTTTAGAACCTCAGAGGCCATAGCAATGTCATAGGCTGTGTTCGCATGTATTTGCATTTAAGTTCTGAATCTCACCATCCCGTCTGCATGATCTTTACCATTTTTGGACCTTAAGCATCTGTGAAGAGAGATTATAAAATACTACCCAAGTTATGGGTTGTTTCGAGAATTAAAATGAAATAAGGCATTGAAAAGTACTTCATAGACTGTGAAATGCTGTACATATTTTAGCTAGTTGGATTTTAAATTATTATTAGTAGTGGGGTACACATAGAGGACAGAAATTGTCTCACACTGTAAAGCTAATCCCTATCAGATAATCTTCTCTCTATATATTTTCATATGAATGTGCTGCATTTGGAGAATTTATAGCACTATAACACAGATTCTATTTTTTTTAATCATTTTTGTTTCAATTTAGAAAGCAGGCCAATGTGGGTATAAAAAGTAAACCTAAACAAAAAGGCCTTTGAAAAGTATCTGATTAGCCCAATTGATCTATCTTGTGCACAAATGTGTTCTTAAGGCATTTACATGATAGAAATGCTCCGGGAGCTGTCAGATTTTTCTTTTATGACACTAAACTCCAAATTTAGGGGCATATTCTAAATATCTCTAACTTTTTTTGGCAGTCTGTTTTGAATTTATGACTGGCTGATAGATCTGCTAGATTTAGCAAAATAAAAAAAAATAGGAAAAAAACATATTTGACAACACTAGACTGTGGACAGAAATGGGAAATGATGGTGGGAGAACCGATAAAGTCTGAGGCTGCCAGGTCAGCTGGGAGACTGTGCTCCAGGGAATTGTAGTACACTCTTCTTGAACCTATGTCTATAGCTATCAGTTTAGTCAACTCAGAGCAATACTTTGAAGAACAAGCTCATAAAGTTTATTTCCACTGTATAAAGCATTTTATTTTTCCTACAACTCTCTTCATCAAGCTTTTAAAGAGAGGTGAGCAGTGCCTTTGTAGGTAATCCCACTATCTTATTCTTACCGTTTCATAACTGTATAACCTCTAGGGAGCTAAAATTTTAAACCATTCTAGAATGTTTGACCACAAAGGATATATTTCTCCCACATCATTTTCAAATATCTACAAATTTGAAAATAAGGCAGAGACTTTTAAAAAGATCAATTTCTCTGTATTTTTTGAAATTTAGGGAATATGCATATTCTTTGACCTAGTAATCCGCTTCTAGAAATCTCTTCTACAGACATGCTCACACAAGCATACAAGAATATATGTATAAAGATGTTCACTGTCTCATTATTGATACATGTGAACTATTGAAACTGCAGTAAGCAGAAAATGCCTCTCCAATGATACCTATGCACTAGTCCCTGGAACCTGTGAATATGTTACATCATATGACAAAAGGAACTGTACAGATTCAATTAAGGTTAAAGACCTTGAGGTGAAGAGAGTATCTAAGATTATCAAGCGGATCTACTCTAATCACTTGAGTCTTTAAAAGTGGAGAATCTTTCCTAGCTGGACTCAGAGGGAAATGTAGCTATAGAAGCCAAGCCATAGAAAAGCTAAATTGCTGGCTTTGAGGAGAGAGGGGATGATACGCCACCACATTGGACAGCTTCTAGAAGCAGGAAAAGGCAAGGAAACAGATTCTTCTCTAGAGCTTCCAGAAAGGCACGCAGCCCTGGCAACACCTTGATTTCAGTACTGTAAGACCTACGGTGGATTTCCAACCCACAGAACTGTAAGATAATAAATTTGTGTTGTCTTAAGCCACTAAATCTGTTGTAATTTGTTACAACAGCAATAGAAAACTAATTTGACAGCAATGATGCTAAAATATAGAGCGACACTTAAATAAATGATATTTTACTCCATATAGGGAGTATCACAAAGTTATAGAAAACATAATGATCTATTGCTGAGTGAAAGAAGAAGCGTGAGAATGGAATGCAGAAATGTTATCCCATTTCAGTGAAAACATATTGTATATTTATGTGTTTGAGTGTGTGTTGTGTGTGTGTATGTGTGCATGTGTGTATAGAAAAAGATCTGTGCAACCGCCTAGCCAAATATTCTTACCAATTTCAGTACAGGAAGGGCTGTGTGTGTGTGTGGAGGGGGGACTTTTACTTTTCACTTTATTCACTAGTGTTGTTCAAAATGTTTAACATTATAAGGATGTTCATTATTGTGTAATTTTGAGTATTTTTAAACTATTGAAGAAAAAAGATGACCATAATAAGGCCAAATTGATGCTGATTCATTGACAACTAGTCAGAAAATTTTGGTGCATTACCATGAACAAGGATGACTTATAATTAAGGGAAAAGAAAAAATCTTAAAAATTATCTAGTTCTAACACCTTGCTTTAGAGATAAAGCTGGGATCTGATGTAGTTCGTGGCTTGCCTGGCCTTACAGAAAGACAAAGAAGCAAAATCGGAAATCAGCTATAGATATTCTGGCTTTCCACTATACCACACAGGCAACTAGTTATGTGTGTTACTCACAAGGGAAAGAAAAATCTTTTCTCACCCTTTGTTAGGTTCTTGGCTGAGGCCCCTATAACAAAATACAGATTAAGAAGAAAAACCTTCACATTTATTTAATGTAAGTTTTACATGGCACAAGAACTTTCATAAGGAGATGAATACCCAATGGAATAGGTAAACCTATGTATTTTTTAATGCTAGGTTTGATGAAGACGTGGATAGTCGTGGAGAAGTATGCGTGGTCAGAAGGGGTATCATCTAATGGTAATAAACTGGAGGAAACTAAGCAAGGCCTATTTGTTCAGATTCTTCTCTGTGTTCCTGTGTCTTCAGAGAAAAGACTGTTCTTTTCCTTCGGCTTTAGGGAGGGCATCTCTCAAATGGAGTCTATGACCTGCTTCAGGGAGACAAGTAAGGGAAAGATGAGAGTGACCTTCCTGCTTCTGCTGTTTTCTCAAATGCTAAGGTGTTATAATTTTGGGGTAACATGTCCTGAACCCCATCATTACGTAGCAAAATCCATATACCTGCCATATGAGCAGGCACTCAGTAAATGACTATTTATTTTCCAAAATGTGGCCAATTCTGATTTAACTGTCACCAAATATGTATCAAAGTCAACAAGTACCAGGTGGTGAAGGCATTAATGACATAAAGGTAATGATGACATTGTAGTAATATGAATAGCACAGACAATGGCACCTACAATTGTAGGATGAGAAGAATTGTAATAAAAGAATGTATGAAGTGCAGTGCATGCACGTGCACACACAGGAACAACTAACGTCTGAGGAAATCAGGGGTTCTTTACAGAGACAGTGACATTTGAACGAGACTTTCACTAAGCAGGTGGGGAGTGAACGGGAGCACATGACAGATTCTAACACAGTGGTCGATGTTACTGAACAAAATGTTGGAGGGAACATAAGCAATGAGAATGCTCTGTGGAAAAGCCTTGAGACACGAAAGCATGGTTTGTTTGAGGAACAGGGGTAGGAGATAGGTAGGAGAGGCAACCTGAGGTTAAATTGGCCAGAACCTTCTTGGACATTATCTTCTAGATGATAGGTTGGCACTGGAGGCTTGTATGCAGGTGAGTGGAGTAACGTATGTGTATGTATTAGAGATAATGATTAAATAATGGATTGGGTTTTTCACAAGGTGAATCTAATGATATAAAGTGACATAAAATAGCTGGTCTAATAATTTTTCAGGTCAAGACTTAATGGAACTAATATTAAGGTGATCATAAAACTATTAATAAGGCCATCATCCAAATTGGGGCACTTTTGAAAGTGAGAGGAGGCATTATTATTAATTATACTGAGACAATAGAAGCAAAGTGGAAGGTATTATCACCCAACTTATGAAACAAACTCATGCAGATGTGAAATGATTGGATCTGTGGATGGCAATTAACTGGCAGGTGGATATTTGAGGACTCCTGGACGCCAGGCCAATCTGTGGACTCCCATGACTGTAGGATGGATGCTATGGAATCCCAGAGCCTCTCCAGTAGAACCTCTGCTCATTGCTTTAAACCAGTCTCCAATTTAAATTATTTCAATGATGTATTTACTTAGTATCACAAATCCCTATGCAAGTTCGATGTTTAGAGAAGTTTTTTTTAAAGCTATAAGCTACTTTAGCTCTCATGTAGTAAAGATTTCTCTTTCTTAAAATTTCTCCATAATTGCTAAATTAGTTTGATTTTGGTTTAGAACCTGGGTTAGATCCTGAGTTCATCCCTCACTTTTTGAACTTTGAACAAGATTATTTGTGTTTTTGATCATACTGTTAAGTGTTTAACATATGAGTATTTTGTAAAAACTAAATAAATAATTAAGTCAAGAGTTTGGCACAGTAGACACCCAACAAATAATTATTTTCTTTATTTTATATCTCTCCATTGAGAAAATAGCTTTTTTCTTGGTGGCACAACTACCTATCAGTAATGTGTTTTATATATGTATCATGGCACTTATCTCAATATATTTCAAATGCTTTTAAAATTATCTGTCTGGGCTGGGCTGGGTGGTTCACACCTGTGATCCTAGAACTTTTGGAGGCTGAGGTGGGAGGATCACTTGAGGCCAAGAGTCCAAGACCATCCTGAGCAGGAACGAGACCCTGTCTCTATAAAAATTATCCAGGTATGGTGATGTGTGCCTGTAGTCCCAGCTACCTGAGAGGCTGAGGTGGGAGGATCGCTTGGGTCCAGGAATTTGAGGTTGCTTTGAGCTATGATCATGCCACTGCACCCTCTCCCAGGCGACAGAGTGAGACTCTGTCTTAAAAATAAAAAGAAATTACCTGATTCATTAGACCAAGGGTTCTCAAGTGGTGGTAATTTTGTTTCCTCATCCTCCAGGACATTTAGAAATGTCTAGAGATATTTCTGGTTGTCATAACTAGAGGAAGAGATGCTGCTGGAATCTAGTTGGCAGAGGCCAAGGATACTGCTAAATATTCTGCAATGCGTAGGGCAGCCCTCCACAACAAAGAATTATCTGGCCCAAAATGTCAATAAAGCTGAGGTTGGGAAAACATGTTATAGACTATTACTCTCTGCAGGTGGTGGTCATGGCTGTCTTGCTGTGTCCCAAGTGCCTAGCACTGTGATCATTATAGAAGTCTCAATGTGAATCATTAGAGTACATGAATGAGGACCAATAGCTTAGCCACAATCCAGCTTTGCATATATTTCTTCACTCCCTTTAGTCAACATGTGGGTTGTTGTCATGGCATCTCAAGCACACAGCTGCCAGCTGCTTGCTTAAAGTACCAGGTATGTTAAATCCAAACTCTGAAAAGGACATTATTAAAAAGAAAAAAAGAGTTACCCATAAGGGAATAGGTATTGCATAGCTACCTAAAATACTTCCTTTAGGTTTCTGAATCAAAAGTACCTACAAGCTTTCACATAGAGTATAGAAGTCACATTTTTTTTATTTCAGTATATTATGGGGGTACAGATGTTTAGGTTACGTATGCTTCCCTTGTCCCCCTCTCCCCGCCAAGTCCGAGTTTCAAATATGTCCATCCTTTGAGTGGTGCGCATTGCACTCTTTGTGTATGGATATACCCGTCCCCTCTCCCTCCTCCCCCTCCCCCTCCCCCCTGCCCAACATCCAATAGATGTTATTCTCATATGTGCACTTATGTATTGATCAGTTAATACCAATTTGATGGTGAGTACATGTGGTGCTTATTTTTCCATTCTTGGGATATTTCACTTAGTAGAATGCATTCCAGCTCTATCCAGGAATATAAAAGAGGTGCTATATCACCATTGTTTCTCAAAGCTGAATAGTACTCCATGGTATACATATACCACAGTTTCTTAATCCACTCATGTATTGATGCACACTTGGGTTGTTTCCACATCTTTGCAATTGTGAATTGTGCTGCTATGAATATTCGGGTGCAGGTATCTTTCTTATACAGCATCATTTGCTCTTTTGGGTAGATGCCCAGTAATGGGATTGCTGGATCAAATGGAAGCTCTAATTGTATCTCTTTAAGATATCTCCATATTGCTTTCCACAGAGGTTGCACTAGTTTGCAATCCCACCAACAGTGTATGAGTGTTCCTATCTCTCCACATCCACGCCAACATTTATTGTTTTGGGACTTTTTGATAAAGGCCAGTCTCACTGGAGATAAGTGATATCTCATTGTGTTTTTAATTTGCATTTCCCTGATGATTAGAGATGTTGAGCATTTTTTCATATGTTTTTTGGCCATTATTCTGTCTTCTTTTGAAAAGTTTCTGTTCATGTCTTTTGCCCACTTTTTGATAGGGTGATTTGATTTTTTCTTGTTGATT